>JAMKCH010063530.1:0-14900 GCA_023653785.1 Ophioderma brevispina
TATATTTCCAAGATTTAGAGTTGCATGTGCACTAGTTGGGTGTGTAACCTTTTATTTTAATATGGCTAGGCCCTTGAAACGTCATAGTTTCGTCCCCCGCCACGTTATGATTTTTGAGCCGCGTTAGCGGCGAAAAACCTGAAAATAATTCGTTATTTTGAAAATTCTGTTCAAGCATCACCTTTTCAGTCGATATGGAATTTTGTAAGAAACATGTATCGGGAAGTCTCGGAAATGAGTCTAAAAATACCTCAATATTGTTCGGATTCGTCGATCCCTGTAGGTTCATTTCAATGTAAAAATACGCATGTAGCCAAATAATGAATAAGAAAATAGTTCCCTCAGTATGGGCTGGAAAAAATGTGACGAGAACTCATAATTGAGTTTCACGGGGCCCGTATGGTGAACCGAGGCTAGAGCGATCCATATCGAAAATGTTATTCAAAAGAAGCATCTGATTTGCTTTTATTGTTCCAGTGTGCCCGTTGGAATGGTTGGGTTCAGCCTAAATAGCTAGGCTAAGGGGGACTGGGGGACCTACCTGGCCCCTTTACTTGGCATTCATGACCATATACGAAAATGTTATTCAAAAGAATGCGTCGACTTGCCTTGTTATATTGTTGGCCGTTGGGCATGGTGGGGTTGCCATTTGACAAACAGCCTAACTTTGGCTAGGGCTAGCTAACCGCTAAGCCTCCATTGGGGGATTGGGGGAGCTGGCCATCTGGGTCCTTATTGGCATTCATGACATTTGTCCCTCCTTTTTTTTGTACCCCCCCCCCCCCCCCATTTAAGTCAAGCCTCAAGGCATGACCTGCGTTGAGTCACACACCTTCGCGTAACCATCGATGCATTCCGATGCCTGGCTGGATGGGCGAACCGGGTAGAACTGTAACATTGATTGCCGGCGTACTCATAGTCCGGAACCAATGGTAACCATCGGGCAATCGCTTCACGTGACTCTTTACGCAACATTTAGTTTCACGCTTATTCCGTTATCGTTATGGAGTTTCCCCGATATGGCTCCCCCGGACTCGATTCGCTTTTCAACGGCGTTTACATATCATTCTAGTGACTGCTAGGGCCTGTTTCATAGGTAGATGAAACTTTTGTCAACCCAGGCGGGTCAGTTTTCACCTTAACACACGTTTCCAAGCACTTTCGTTTTGTCTTCTGTGTGTGTAAGAGTATAGAATTGAAGAAAAAAATAGGTTTGGGCTAATTCTTTTCTCCTTATTGCTATTGTTATCACAAAGTTGAAAAATTGAGCAATTTGGTGCAAAAAAAGTACAATAATGTTAATGGAAAATTTATTTATTACCAAAAGAAATTAGCGTTGTTTAATCATTATTTCACTATGCATTTTTTGCAGCTGGCTGAAATATGAAATTTAAGCTTAAATTTTGCCATTTTTATAACACTTTGTACCTCTATTTTGGACAAAAACAGGGGGCTTTTTGAAGAAAAAAGTTGTTTTAAAAGAACCATATAACAATAGTAGAGAGAGAAATGGTCCATAGATAATTACTCCTAGTTGTATAATATTGGTGAAATGCAAAGCCATATCACTCAATGAAATGGCAGATAATAAACTTATGGTTTGTGCTGGACGTGACATGTGAACGGAATTTTGAACCTAAACCTAGTTTTTTGGCCACTTACTAAAACACAAAACTAATTTTTATGCTTTTTACAAGGGGAAGTACTATGACACCCCTCAAATTAAAAATGCGCTTTATTCAAACCCCAATGCCTTTCCAATTTTAAGAGCTGATTGTTTGGTCTGGTTGCTTGTTTTACTTTTTTGTGCTAGACTGACAATGTCAAATGTTTGAACGGAAGTCCATGTTTTGAAAACTGACCACAACTGTCAACACTTCCAATTAACTTTTTTATTCACAAGCCCATGCAACACCTTTAAACATACTATGAGATAGAAGTTGCAGACCTATTTTTTTACAAGATATTACAACTAAAGTGGCAGGACGTGACAAACCTACTTCACGTCCTTCCATGTGACGGAAAACTTCTTCCCATCGGTAAAGCAAAGACACATTAGAATTGTTTCAAAACTATTCATACATTTGATAGTATGGTGAAGTACTCTTACAAAATACTCTCCTAACGTGAGATGGACCTATTTCATACACAGAGCTGACCTTCTGCCATAAATGCTGGACGTGACAAATTTGTTAACGGAAAAAATGTGAACAAGGCTCTATTAAGTGTAACTAAGTAAATTTTGTACCAGACATCTAATTTTTTTGATCAAATAATCTTGAAGGGTCATTAATGTACTTACAAAAGTAAATACCACAATATAATCTTTGGTGTGTCCTGGGTATGATGAATACTGTATCAAAGCTAACGAAAATGTCACGTCCTGCCACCAACTTTGCCATGGTCAAAGTCCCTTTTAAAAGGCTTTTCCACTCCATTTTGTTTACATGTTTGAAAAGCTTCACTAAATATCTCAACAAAGTAAAAAAAACAAACTGTTTTTTTGTTTATTAAAATTATATAATGCACTGAAAACCCAAAAATACATGTTCTTCAGGTTGACAGCTGATTGACCCGAATTTTTGACCATTGGGGGCCCGAGTGTCCCCTGAAACACAAAGAGAAGGAACTTGTTTAAGATAGTGGAGGTAGGCCTTGAAGGGACATAAGTGCAAATACTCACAATGAATTTGGTGCATTTACAAAACCTGTGGCCCATGAAAACCTGGCCTTTTGGCCAATTTGGCCTAAAATCAAAACTTACCTGCTTGTCAATGTGTCCCTACCATGTTTTTTAATTTTTTGTGTGGCCATTTTTTTGCATTGTCTTTTATTCCCTTTACACAAAATGACAGCTTGCTTTTTTACAGATGTAAAATTCAAAGTCTTGCTCATCTTAATTAATTTGACTTTTGTTGATGATATAAATTAAATCCTGAATTCAGCTATGCATTAACACACTGAATTTTTGGGGCTTGTTTGACAATGGAAAATGTATGTTTTTCTTCCTAGAGTGGACTTGTGAGTTAATCATCCAAAAATGAGTTCTCTAAATTTTTGTCACAGCTTACATCAGTTTAAATGTGTTCATTCATTGGTAATATGAAGACATTTCATCCAGATTATATTACTGGTAGGCCTATAGTATCTAACCGGCTAACAGTTGGAACAAGGGCTTCCTTTAACATGCTACTATGTTATACTTCGTCCTGTCCTGAACTAAGATTGGCCAGAGCTTTCACGCAGTCTTTAATGTGCGAATCACAGTCAGGCGGACAGAGCCTGTAATCGCGAGCGTAACAAGTCGGCGTGCTCAATAACGCATGCAACATGGCTGGGTTAAAGCTATGACATCATTCCCAGTCAGGGGCCGGACGGAGTATTAGGCCTATGCTTGGGCCGATGTCAGCCAAACTTGGGTCAAGAAGGACCACTGACCCGAGCGCCATGTGTATGGAGTGTTCACATTTTCTTTTTTCTGGTCTGTGGTCATCTAGCTGATAAGGGCATTTTTCTTTTGAAAATTTTATAATTTCTTTCTTTCTTCTTTACCCCAAATCTAGGCTTTAAATACCTATTTCATTCATAAGATAGAAGTTTCATATGCAGTGCAGATTGGATTTCTAATGTCACAATTAGTTAACCATTTAATGGTCCATTCTCCTGAATAATGTAATAAATGGCCTTTTGGCCGGCCCATCAATAATGCAAATTTAAGTCTTATGTAAACTCGCCTAACGTTTTGTACTCTCGCCGTCCATCCATAACTAACATCTCATTGCCTTTTACTTGCCAATATACATCATTTTCCTCTCTCTCGCTGAATCCCATGCTTCCTACATTTTCACTACCAAAAACCTAAGCATGGGAATGAAAAGTTTTAGATTTGGCGTCCGCCCGCCCGCATGATCCAAAACTTGCCGCCGAAAATTTTCAGTATTTTTAAAAAATTCATTTTTTGCATAAAAATGCTCTTCATCACAAAAAATCAAGTTTTAAATCATCAAACATCTAAAAATGGTAAAATACACACTAACATAGCTACATCATCATTCTGCTGAACATACATTTTCTGATGTGATTGATCCGTCGGCTTCTGGGCCGGAAATCTGTAACTCGCAAGTCAAACCAATAAAAATGTACATAATGAATAATGACATAAGCCTCATGCCTTTTTGAAAAATGTCCGGACGCAAAAAAACTTTCATTCTCATGGCCGAATGTGAATTGTTTATTTGATCCTTTGGGAAGATAATTATGAAAGAGAAATTCCTCATACCATTGGTTTAGCTTAAGATCCCACGGTGACAGTGTTAAGAGTAAGACGCTATAGGAGGGCATGTTCATAGTGGGATTCCTGAGCTACATACTTTCATTACTTGAATCCTGCAGCAGAGATAACTGCACAAACAACTTATTTGTTTTTCTAGGCCACTTGGCCAATAGCCCATGGGCCAGGCCATGTTTTGTACATGCCCCAATGATCTTCCAGGCCTCTCTATTTTAACACAGGGTGGTCTCAAAGTGAAAACTGCTAAAGTTGCATTTACCTATGAAACAGATGACCTATTGTACTACTAGTACTACTGCTATTAACTGGTACTAGGGACTACGGGCAGCCTCAGGCCTCTGTGGCACTTTTGAAATATTTTAGTCTATAACCTTTTTAAAATCGATAATCAATCAAAAAATAAAATTCGAGCCACTTGCTCGCAAAAACTAACCTGAACATGATGAGATTAATATGTAATTTACGTACTTCCGTACCGCAACAAGGTGGTTCCATTTGTTCAGTTCCAGGGAGACCGCTAATCAAGCAAGCCTCTTGCCTCCTAGACTGTGAAGTGGGGCGCTTAAATACTTACACGGCAATTGCCTCCAATGCCCGCTGGATGCCACTGCCATTTGACCTCTATAGAGGTCAGTGGGCCCTGCCCTGCCCCCCGCCACTGGCCAGGCTCGAGCAGGATAGCTTTCTTGGTTACCGGTTTTGAAGTAGTATTTTAGCCTGCAAATTAAATTACAACACCTCCATGGTTTTATAAAAGAAAAGGGCCGTTTTTAAAGCAAAAACAGCACATTTTTTGGAAGAGCGCCCCAATTTTCCGGATATTTTGAGATTTGGGCACAGAGCTCAACATTCTCTATGTGTCGCAAATAAGGAGTTTTTGTAATTAACAATAATTAATTAACGGCGCTAGAAACGTTCATCCATTAGGTGTTCCTTTGGTTTAGGCAAGTCCGTTAGAGGTCATTTGCGTGAGGGTGGCACTATTTTTTTCGGAACGATTCTCATCCGGATGGACGGGGGGACATACAAATGGCGTTTCCTCCCGCTCCGCCACATTAAATACCTCAGGGATCCCAATTCTAATTACAAAACTGCTTCTTTTATACAAATATTTATTTTTGGCATTACACTCGCATGTATTTGTATAACATTACCAACACAACTGTTTAAAAATCTCAATTTTGAAAAGTGGGGCGCTCTTCAAATATGTGCTGTTTGCTTTAATAGAGAAGAAATGTTGCATAGTGTGGACAGAGTGCGGACAGATAGCCTATATTCCCAGAAAGATTGCACACTTCACACGAGTCACGACAAAATTAGCCTTGCTGTAATATAAGCCACAATAAGCTAAAATACTTCAAGAATATAATTTCCACAACTATAACACTTTAACTGCCTAACGGGTTTTCACTTCACTGAGTGCAAATAAGGGGGGGGGGGGTTCCTCTGGGGACCCCATGCATATATAACCATTTCCAAAGATTTTTTAAATGAATCCACCAAATGTAAGAAAGCTTAAAAGAGGTCAAATAAGAGAAATAAAAACTGAAAATTTGGTTCATAAAGAAAACTAGGGACACGACGAAATTAAAAATGTGCTGTTTATTGCTTTAACCACACATAGGGCCTATAAATATCTATGCATTTATATTTGGGGGGTTCCTTGTATACCTACCATATAACACCTATACCATCTCGTGCCATTTTATTTTTAGGTTACTTGTTTTAATTTACCATAGGTTTCTACAGTTAACCGCCAGAGGTGAACCGCTATCTGATTTCTATAAAATATTATGGCACCATGGCTGCCTGATACTTTCCAAGACTTTTTTATTAATTATTTACTTATTTATGTCACTAGTGTATGCATTATGAAAATCAGAATCACAGTTAAACTCGATTAGTTTTTGTCATGGCACTTCCATTAGTGCATAAGATGGGGTTCCTGGTGACGCGGATTTGATGTTTTATCCCTATCTTTTTGGCGCCCAACTGAGGCACAACTAAAAGTTAACAAATACAAAAATATACACCAAATATAGTGCAGGGTTAAAAAACGCCGGCCGAAAAAATGGGCCCTAGGAGCCGCCCCCCGCGTTATGCATTTTAATTGTTCATCTCTTCCGTGCTCTGATTCCGGTGCAGAACCGTATAGACTATGAGGCATGTCCTTATACTGTTGTTTCGTAATCCCATCAGGGGAAGAAAGGGCGAAAAACCAAAATGTGAATTCATAACAACATTAGTTTAAAATGACATAATCGCCTGTTGCCCAATATAACATTTTCACATTTTCTTGAAATGAATAAATGTCACTTTCATTTATTTCCCTCAATAATCTGTGAACCAATAGGTACGCTAGACTTCAGCAAACATTGGAGCTAAAGATATTCAATTACCCGCCCGGTGTGGCGGTGTAAAAAACACTTCATAATCCTTTTTCATCTGGGATTTCCAGGACCATGTGCTATTCCTCAGTCCTTCGCGGTTGAAAAGACTAAGGTGTTACCACCTTCGACGTCTCCGATTTAGACGAAGTCTACAAGCGCAAATACTTAACATGTTCGATTTTTGCAAATAAACAAATCTTTGAGCTTCTATATGCTTGGTCACATTACTTTGTCATTTTGTTACTCAACCCGATCGTGGAGAGGTGATAACACCTGAACCATGGCTCCCGTTAATGCATACCGGCCGTTGTAATGGTTTGCTGAGGGTGTCACTGATATTATAAAGAGAAATTAAATGTGACATTTTTATTCATTTGAAAGAGCGCCCCAATTTCCGCGTATTTTGAAGTTTGGGCACCGATTTCAACATTCTCTTATGTTTCCGCAAAATAAGGAGTTTTGTAAATTACAATAATATTCAAGTCTGCTAGAAACGCTCATCCATTAGTTGTTCCGTCGGTTTAGGCAAGTCCGTTAGAGGTCATTTGCGTGAGGGTGGCACTATTTTTTTCGGAACGATTCTCATCCGGATGGACGGGGGGACATACAAATGGCGTTTCCTCCCGCTCCGCCACATTAAATACCTCAGGGATCCCAATTCTAATTACAAAACTGCTTCTTTTATACAAATATTTATTTTTGGCATTACACTCGCATGTATTTGTATAACATTACCAACACAAACTGTTTAAAAATCTCAATTTTGAAAAGTGGGGCGCTCTTCAAATATGTGCTGTTTGCTTTAATAGAGAAGAAATGTTGCATAGTGTGGACAGAGTGCGGACAGATAGCCTATATTCCCAGAAAGATTGCACACTTCACACGAGTCACGACAAAATTAGCCTTGCTGTAATATAAGCCACAATAAGCTAAAATACTTCAAGAATATAATTTCCACAACTATAACACTTTAACTGCCTAACGGGTTTTCACTTCACTGAGTGCAAATAAGGGGGGGGGGGGTTCCTCTGGGGACCCCATGCATATATAACCATTTCCAAAGATTTTTTAAATGAATCCACCAAATGTAAGAAAGCTTAAAAGAGGTCAAATAAGAGAAATAAAAACTGAAAATTTGGTTCATAAAGAAAACTAGGGACACGACGAAATTAAAAATGTGCTGTTTATTGCTTTAACCACACATAGGGCCTATAAATATCTATGCATTTATATTTGGGGGGTTCCTTGTATACCTACCATATAACACCTATACCATCTCGTGCCATTTTATTTTTAGGTTACTTGTTTTAATTTACCATAGGTTTCTACAGTTAACCGCCAGAGGTGAACCGCTATCTGATTTCTATAAAATATTATGGCACCATGGCTGCCTGATACTTTCCAAGACTTTTTTATTAATTATTTACTTATTTATGTCACTAGTGTATGCATTATGAAAATCAGAATCACAGTTAAACTCGATTAGTTTTTGTCATGGCACTTCCATTAGTGCATAAGATGGGGTTCCTGGTGACGCGGATTTGATGTTTTATCCCTATCTTTTTGGCGCCCAACTGAGGCACAACTAAAAGTTAACAAATACAAAAATATACACCAAATATAGTGCAGGGTTAAAAAACGCCGGCCGAAAAAATGGGCCCTAGGAGCCGCCCCCCGCGTTATGCATTTTAATTGTTCATCTCTTCCGTGCTCTGATTCCGGTGCAGAACCGTATAGACTATGAGGCATGTCCTTATACTGTTGTTTCGTAATCCCATCAGGGGAAGAAAGGGCGAAAAACCAAAATGTGAATTCATAACAACATTAGTTTAAAATGACATAATCGCCTGTTGCCCAATATAACATTTTCACATTTTCTTGAAATGAATAAATGTCACTTTCATTTATTTCCCTCAATAATCTGTGAACCAATAGGTACGCTAGACTTCAGCAAACATTGGAGCTAAAGATATTCAATTACCCGCCCGGTGTGGCGGTGTAAAAAAACACTTCATAATCCTTTTTCATCTGGGATTTCCAGGACCATGTGCTATTCCTCAGTCCTTCGCGGTTGAAAAGACTAAGGTGTTACCACCTTCGACGTCTCCGATTTAGACGAAGTCTACAAGCGCAAATACTTAACATGTTCGATTTTTGCAAATAAACAAATCTTTGAGCTTCTATATGCTTGGTCACATTACTTTGTCATTTTGTTACTCAACCCGATCGTGGAGAGGTGATAACACCTGAACCATGGCTCCCGTTAATGCATACCGGCCGTTGTAATGGTTTGCTGAGGGTGTCACTGATATTATAAAGAGAAATTAAATGTGACATTTTTATTCATTTGAAAGAAACTGTGCCAAGTTTGATTTGGGGTAACAGGCGGTTATGTCATGTTAAAATAATTATCAATAATTTACACCGGGTAATTGTCTTATCCCCAAGCCCTTTTGAAAGACTGTACGGAATTTGTTATGCAGCAGCTTGTTATTTGGTCTAACGCCCCAAGTCACTAATATGGATAACATATTCCAATACGGATTGAACCGCAACCCTGGCAGATGGCCAACCCGTCATGTTTCTGGTGCCTTTAAATCATTTCCCTTGTCCACGAGAAACAGGCTGAGGCTGCTCCATCATTTCCATAGTGGTAGCCCTGGTGGTAGCATACGCAGACATTTGCAATCGGGGGAGTGGGAGGGGGGAACAATCTAGGCTATAAAAATGACATTTGCAAAGGTGACACGGTTATCATTTCCCCAAAATGGTGATAGTTCGTCCTAGGATTTCTTGATCAATTTATTATCTTCCGATCTCATTTGGGTGAAAGGATTTTGACTGGAGGGACCCCCCCCCCATATAGTGTGCGCCATTCTCCATAATGTATCGGTGCAGAACATTCTTAAAATGAATTCTCTAGCTTCTTTTCCGTGTATTACACCCAGATATTTCAAGATAATTTTTTACTTAGAATTTGCTAGCAAATGGAGTTAAAACTCTTCTCAATGTAGACGAGTGAAAAAAATAATTCTCTCCAAAATTCAATCAGTGAAATGCACTCCAAAACAGTGAATTATTCACTCTTTTGGAGAGTGATTTTTATCATCACTCTCTCTTACATGTAGAGCGAGAAACACGTAAAAAAACAAACATAAAGTTGACTGTCATAGTAGGCAATATTTGTGTGCTCCGTATTTTAGGGGTTTAAAACACGATCGAAAAATACATCACCTATTTTCAATATGCGAGAGAAAATGAACGAGCATTTTGTGAAGATTCGAAATGCCCATCGCTACTTATAGGTTGGCAATGAGCCCTCAATGAAGATTGCTATTAACAGCCTGTCAGCTTTCTAATACACAACTCGTAGCCAGACCTCACAACGAAGATTTTACGTACGTTTCTCTGCTGAGGAATTGTTAGTCTAAAAATATCGAAACCATGTCCAACGCTCTCCTAATGTCACAGATCTTTTTTCTGACCACCTAAGAAGTTTCAATCCAACCAGACGTTCCGGATGTCACAAGTGACAGGTTCAACGGCCGATCTTCTCTGCAGTTCTTTGCTCGTTATTTTTTAAAGGCCACGTAATTTCACCTATATGAATGGAGAATCTATCAAAGTTGTTGACCCTCCGCGAGGGGCTCCACCATATATGTTCTGTACCATATCGAGAGAATCGTATGTCTTTATAAATAAATCTTGGAACAACTTGCCGTTTTCTTTTCTCTTTTCTGGGGTTACTTGTATAACTACCATGATAAACACGCTACACGAATCTCGGCCATTTATATCTTCGGGTTACTGTTTAATGTCCCATGGTTTCACGTGAACGCCAGAGGTGAACGGCTATATTGATGTATATAAAATATATGGCACTAATGGACTCCTGCTATCCTTTCCAAGGAATTTTTATTAATTATTTACTTATTTATTGTTACTAGGTCGCTATGCATTATGAAATCAGTGGAATCACAGTTTAACTTATTAAGTTTTGTGTCATGGGCACTTCCATTAGTGCATAAGATGGGGGTTACTAGGGACCGGATTTGATTTTGATTTTTATCCCTTCTTTTTTGCGCCCAACTGAGCACAACACTAAAAGTAGACAAATACAAAAAATATAAAACCAAATATATTGCAGGGTTATTAAAAACGCCGCGAACGAAAAAATGGCCCTAGACCCCCTCCCGTTATGCATTTAATTGTTATTCTTGTGCTGACCCGTGTGCAACCTGTATTAGACTATGAGGCATCTGTCCTTTATACTGTTGTTTCGTAATCCCCCTCAAGGGAGAAAAGGCAAAACCAAATGTTAAATTCATAAACAAATTATTAATTTAAAAGAATAAAATAACAAAAACACCTTTAAATAAACATTTCACATTTTCTTGAAAATGAATAAAAGCACTTCAATTTATTTCCCTCAATATCTGTGACCAATAGGTACGCTGACTTCAGCAACCATTGGAGCTAAAGAAGGATTATTCAATTACCGGCCCTGTGTGCGGTGTAAAAAAAACTTCATTCCTTTTCATCTGGGGAGTGCAGAACCATTGCTATATTCTATCGGGTTGAAAAGCACTAAAGTGTTACAACTCTCGAGACTCCGGGATTTAGACGGAAGTCTACAAGCGCAAACTACTTACATTGTCGATTTTTTGCAAAGTAAACAAATATTGAGGCTTCTATAGTCGAGTGTTCAATTAATTTGTCATTTTGTACTCAACCGAATCGTGGAGGTGATAAACCTGACAACAATGGCTCCGCTCCGCATACCGGGCCGATTGTAATGAGTTTGTGCTGAATTGTCACTGATATATGAAGAGAAATTATGGCATTTTATTCATTTTAAGAATGTTGCAAGTTTGATTTGGGTAACAGACGGTATGTCTGTAATAATTGACAATTAATTTTACACGGGGTGTAATTGTTTATCCCTTTGAAGAGACTACGGAATTTGTTTTTTGCAGTGTTTATTTGGTCTACGCCCCTAGTCTAATTGGATAAACATATCCCATACGGATTGAACCGCAAACCCTGCAGATGGCCACCCGTAATGTTCTGGTTCCTTTAATAATTTCCCCATTCCACAGAATACAGGCTGAGGCTGCTCCATCATTTCCAGAGGGTAAGCCATTGGTGGTAGGCATACGCAGACCATTTTCATCGGGGGAGTGGGAGGGGGACCAATATAGGCTATTAAATACTTTTGCAAAGGTGAACACGGATCATGGTGATAGTTCGGTCCTCGGGGATTTTCTGATCATGATTACTCTTCTGATCTCATTGGGTTGTGAAAGGATTTTGACTGGAGGGACCCCCCCTATAGTGCGCATTTCTCAATAATGTATATGTGCAAGAAACATTCTTAAATGAGCTCTAGATTACATTTTCCTGTATTACACACAGATATTTCAAAGATAATTTATTTTACTTAGAATTTGTAGCAAATGTGAGTTAACTTTCTCAATGTAGAAGAGTGAAAAAAATAATTCTCCAAAAATTCAATCAGTGAAAATGCACTCCAAAACAGTGAAATTTCACTCTTTTGGAGAGTGATCTTTTTCACTCTCTTACATGTAGAGCGAGAAACACGTAAAAAACATAAAAGTGGATGTCATAAGTAGGCAATTTTTTTGTGACTCCGTATTTTAGGGTGTAAAAACATATCGAAAAACACATCACCTATTTTACAATATGCGAAAGAAAATGACGAGCATTTTGTGAAGATTCGAAATGCCCATCGCTACTTATAGTGCAATGAGCCCTCAATGAAGATTGCTATTACAGCCTGTCAGCTTTCTAATACACAACTCGTAGCCAGACTCACAACGAAGATTTTACGTTTCTGAACTTGAGGAATTGTTAGTCCTAAAAAACGAAACCATGTACCAACGCTCTCCTAATGTCACAGATATTTTTCTGAAACCTAAGAAGTTTCACCAGACGTTCCGAATGTCACAGTGACAAGGTTCAACGCCGATCTTCTGCAGTTCTTTCGTATTTTTTTAAAGGCACACGTAATTCACTAATTGAATGGAGAATCGTATCAAAGTTGTTGACCCGAGCGAGGGGCTACAACCAGAGATGTGGTACCATATCTAGGAGAATCGTATCTTTATAAATAATCTTGGAACACTGCCGTTTTCTTCTTTTTCTGTTAATTCTTTAGTTGGAAAAAGTAACTTATGAGAATTTTACAAACTTATCCTTCACTTTTAAGCTATTCTGTCAGTCGCACATCCGGGTATTATTGCACTTAACTATTATTGCAGGACTCTGTAGTATTGTAAGAAGTATTGTAACAAGAATCCACACATTGTTTTCATCCAAACGGTGAAAACAAGTACTAATTGGATGAATTTTTCAACGCAGAATTATTTACTCCCTAAAACTGTCATGAGTGAGTGGTTGCCAGTTTCGGAGTTTGGCGGGTCGAAGGTCGACACACGTTCATTTGTTGGTCAACAAAACAACGTGTGGATTCTTGTTCTGTAGTATTGTAAGATCCTGTTTGAGGTAAGTTTGAAAGATCTTGACGATGTCAGATGACTTTAAATTTGGCATTTGCTTATTGTTGATACCAAGTCCATATGTACAGCGGCATAACCTTTACGTTAGCTGATATACGATAATGTCCAAATGTTAAAAGATGAATGAAAGACAAAAAGGTTATGCTCAGCAGAACTAAGGGAGGGTAAGGAATAGCCTGTTTATGACACGACTGCGACCGACAGAATTCGGGATGAATTTAGTATTCTGCCACCACTTAAAATTCGGCACCTTTAACATGCAGTTTATTCCGTTAACGTTGCCGAATTCGTAGCCTGTGGCAGAATACTAAATTCTTTCCCAGAATTCCTGCAAATTTCAAATATTTTGACACTATCTGATAAATCACTGATAGTTCATAGTGTCTTTAAGTGACAGGAGGAGATTTTTTTAGGATACGAATTTCTCTCAAAATGCACAGGATCGATGGTAGACCACCTACCAAGAACGTTCCAAAGGTTTATTGGACAAACAAGTACAAAAGAAAGCAGCAAACCTTGTTTTGAACTTGCCTGACTATCGTTATTGTCCCCATAGAACACCGTGCTTCGACTTTCTGTCGTGCACGACAGAAAGTACGAAATCATCATATTATTACATAAAGACGGCGTATTCGGCTTATTCACTTCAGGTGTGATCTAATACATTGGAAAGCATTCCAAATATGCAAAAAACCCAGATTCATAAAAAATTGGGTGTGCTTCTTTCTGGAAATCTCCTAATGTCTCTTTAAAGGGGCACAACACTATATGGCTATCGCATGCTATACTGTCTGTCAAAGTACCTTTTACAAGATAAGTGTAATTTAAGCGTGATGCGCGTAAATGTGATCATGCGATCTACTGCTAAGCCCCGCCCCCTTCTGGATAGCGCGTGCGTACCTCTTGTGAAAGGTATTTTGATAAATAGTATAGCACATTTTCACGAACTATGATATTTCAATTTGCTTCGCAAACTTTAGTCTAGTCCATTGGAAGAATACAATATAGTTTTGCACCATTAATATACCACGCACCCCAAAACAGATAGGGCCAAGGTATTCTAATACATACAGAATAAACTCACAAGGCAGCTTTCAATGTGCACATTCATGCATTGCACATTGAAAGCTGCCTTGTCAAGCTTGTGCTTTATTCTGTATGCTGGGGCATATTAAAGACACTATCAGTATCAGTGATATCAGAAAGAGTTAAAATATGTCAAATTTGCCGGAATAGCTTAAAAGTGACGGAAGTTTGTAGTATTCTCGTAAGTTACTTCAACTGACAAATTGACAGAAAAGAAAGAAAATGGCAGTGTTCAAGATTTGAATCCCCATTCAATTACGTGTTACAAGTAGTGTCCATACGGACAGTAATGTCTAAAATTCTGATTTTGTCCTTATTAAGCTGCTTCTGGTCTTATCATTTGCAGGGTATGTTAGGATACCTGTACTTGTTACAAAAGGTGACGTTAATATTAAAACCACAAAGAAATAAACAATAGTGAAAGAATTGAAAGAGACAATTGAAACATTTTGCTTTTATTGTTCAAATAAACAACAAAAGAACTGGTGACCCAATACAAAAAAATTATCTTTTAAAAAAATCAGAAAATTGGTTTGGTGTTCCATTTGCAAAAGGTGCACTTCATGGCGAACATGGCGAACAGAGATAGAACTG
>JAMKCH010063532.1:0-49137 GCA_023653785.1 Ophioderma brevispina
TAGAACTGCTCCCCGGCTGATGAAAGTGGTCATATTAGTCGCTAGATTCTACGAATTACCGCTGTGGGTGGAACGTGGTATTTGGTATGGGCGGCCATAGACGCGTACGTAGTGACGCGTAACGGATGAGGGTTAAACCAGACAAGACACCACTTTCCTTACACACCATCTAAAAGATAAATTGTTATTCGTTTAATGTCGGGATATGGGCCGTGTGTAGGTAAATTGGTTGACCCATTACCCCACCCCACACTATGAAACAACGGTCCGGGATGCTCCTGGATTATTGTAATCACACGAAACATGAGAAACGGGCAAAAAACGATGTAAAAAAAGCAAAACTTTCGCACGGTGAACTTCAAGGGTGCAGGCGCCATGCGCACCCAAGAAAGATCCCCAACGCTCTGAATGCGAGTGTGTAAATGGCAGCGCAAAATGAAAGCAGTACGCAGAAGGCTTTTCTCTTTAATTATCCTCTATAACCCTTAAAATACTATTCCATCTCAGCGAAAAGTATTCAGCAGCAGTAGAGCTGCTTGCAATCATGATAAAGGAATTCTCCTAATATTTCAAACGGTCTTGACTACGCCACTCCTCTTCTTCTCTCGTATACAACAAAACAAGGAAGGAACTAGATCTCAAGGTTGTAATTCAACAGTGAATCCTTGGGTTATCAAATCAGCCAGACCCAGGGCACATGTGAAGATGGCGGCAGCAAACTGCCAAGGATGATGTGGTCTGCTGTTTGTTCAGCCTTCCACACTCACAATTGGGCTCTGAAGCAAGACCCAATCAGGCAAGTGTGTTTGAAGGGGCCCACTCTGTGCGCCAACCGGTTGGAATTTTATCCCCAAGATTGGCGTGGAAGATCAGATCCTGGACAGGATTTCACGAGCTCTGTATGAATGATGTTGTCTCCTTGTTTCGTGAATATGGGATCAAACTGTGTGCCTCTCGAATGAACGGGGGCCTTGGATTGCCTGTAGACGAGGTGTAGGAATCTTGTGATGGTGTCATGAAGGAGGTGGCTTGGATACCACATTCATAGATTGAGATTTCCTCCTCAGGTCAGCTGGTGGAATTCCTGCAAGATTTCAACTCTTCAGAGAGGAGGATGGAGTTAACCGACATGGCAGTACTTGGCAAAGGAAGGGTTAAACATTGCACTCTATGATGACAGCAAGTTCAACAAACGATAACAAGTTATACACTAAAATACACATCTTACTCTGTGCACCCTTTGCCGATGAGTACTTTTATATTAGGACATCCCCGTGCCAGGGCTTAATACCATATCTGTGACTAATTGGGGGGTTTTTTTTGCACCATGATATATACAGTTGTCAATTGGCATGACAGCCATCACTGTAAGAAACAAAAGCTAAACCCACAAAAAAACATTAAGTTAAAGCCACTATACAGGTCATTTCTCAGGATGGAACCAAAGAACACCTCAATTTTTTTCTTAAGTGTTTTTACTGCATTAGTTGTATAGGAAATTGGCTTGTAGTAAATTTACATGATAGGGTAAATGCTTGAGTACCACAAACTTTTAATATGGTAATAATGTTAACCCAATGGCCAATCTGTTTCAGCTGGAGAGAGGAATAGACAGAGAAATTGGGTAGATCTCAAACCCCACCAGGGATACCAAACTATGACAGTGTCTCTGGCATGCTCAGCTATTGTCAGTCCAAGGTGTCTTGTTGATTCAAAACCAGGGCCACCAGGGATACCACCGATATCACCAGGTCTCTGTCATGCTCAGCTATTTCAATGTCAATGTGTCTTTGTCGATCTCAAACCAGGGCCCACCAGGGATACACACCTTATGACAGTGTCTCTGGCATGCTCAGCTATGTCACATGTCCCATATGTGTCTTTGTTTGATGATGCAATCACAACATCAGGGAATTTGTACATTTTTCTCACTCAATGCCATGAGGATTTTTAGATTTGGTGGGGGGGGGGGGGGCTTTGTGATCTCAATATTCTAAATGCAACAATGTGGGCTGGGCCTCCAGACCACATAAGGTTTACCTTTTGGGTTGACCTTTTTAGTTGATCGGACATATCAACATCCATCCATCCATATAGGATCCAGGCCTGACCGCTGAATGCTAAGTGGTCCTTCAGATATCTTTGCACCCCAAAAATATCATCATCCTGTCCTTTATGACCTTGTGAAACAGACAAATGGCAGTATTAGAGTACGGGCTTAATGTCTGTTTTCACCCGAGACGATGTATAGTCTTTGTTAATATGATGTAACCCTAGCAATTGAGTGACATAATGCATTTCCAATTTATGACAAAATTACTTACTGGCTTTAGCTTTAAGGTGCAAATTCAAATTGTTCATGAATGCATTTCCCAGCTACTTTTTAATTAAAATTGAGTTTTTTTTTTTTTTTTTTTTAAACTTTTAAATTAATCCAAAAATCCTTACCTACCACTCTCCTTACAGCAGATTAATAGTGATTTCCCTATACAATATAATTTCATCAGATCGGTCACCGGATAAGGCAGCACATAGTTAAGTTAACCATACTTAGTCTTGTCCAAGAGCTAAAACAAGTCGTGGAGCCTAAGAATTAAAGTGCTTTTACAATGTGGTAAAATGCAGCAGTTTATGTTGCACTAGTATCTGTCTGCACAGGGTGTGATTAACAAGTAACTTACGGAAAATGTCAGGGGTGGGTTGTAATGGTAGGCCTAGATGTGAGCTAGTCATTTAGAAATAGAGTAGCTATTGTTGTAACATTAGTTCCCCTTTATTTACATCTGGGGACTCTGGTTAATACTTAAGGTAAAAACAGTTCAAGGTCATCGGTGACAAAATTTCTGAATGCTCCAATGTTGTTGGAATTGGTGCAAATTATTCTTCAGGTCCTCTTGAACTAAAAAATTTTAATCTCTCGGAGTCATGGCTGTAAAAATTTAAATTTCCTGTGAACACAATCGCAATTTCCACCAATTTGAAAATTTCCCTCCAGATTAAAAATTCCTCCAGATTGAAAAATTTTTCCCTCCAAATTGAACTTGTTTTCCCTCCATATTGAAAAATTTCCCTTCAAGATTGAAAAAATTCCTCCAAGATTGGAAAATTTCTTCAATCTTACATATTCTTTATTATTACCCTAACATCACGGGCCGAGATGCAAGAGAGCCAACGAAAACGTGGTACCCGTCGGAAAATGCTTTTCGTTCATCTGGGCCGTCAATACAACTATTTTTTGTCGCGCACATGACTCGCATTGCGCCTCATTGCATCTGGTCCGTCTTAACGGAAAATGACGCGATTGTTTCTCGTTGCACCTGGGCAGTCTTTCCCAGGGAAAATAAAATGACGCGATGTTTTTCGTTGGCATCTGGGCGTCTTCCGGGAAGATGACGCAATGTTTTTTCGTTGCATCGGGCCGTTATTGACTGGAAATGATGCGATGCTTTTCACTGCCATTTCGACGGTTTGCCCGCAGAAGCGCAATGTCTTTTGCATCAGGGCGGGTGACACTGGTGTACAAATGCCCTAGACAATTTTCGATTTTCGATGGGGATAGCGCCACCATTTCCGATAAGCTTACTTTTTTTAATTATGCATAACGTATCATGACGTAAACCGGAGCATGACGTAGCATAATAGAGCCACACCCGACTATGATGTAGCGTAATAGCGCCTCTCACGACTGCGAACCTATAAGCTACAAAGTTCATGCAGATCAGTGTGCAGTAACCATCCATTATTTATTTATTTATTTATTTATTTATTTAATTTATTTACCCTGTGTTTATGCATGCGCAAGCGATGTTCTCGTTGCATCTGGGACTTCTTTCACGGTAAATGCGCGTGTTTTCGTTGCATCTGTGCCTCTTCCGGGAAATGACGCGATGTGTTTCGTTGCATTTGGGGGCCGTCTTCCGGGAAATAATCAGGTTTTTCGTTGCATGTGGGCCGTTATTGACTTTACCTTACTTATTCTTGCCGGGAAACACGTCCCGAGATGCAATGAAACGCAAACTTTGGCTCCGTTGCATCGGGGGCCGTTAAAAATAAAAGAGATTCCTTCGTTGCATTTGGGGCCGTCGGCCGCAAAACACTCGGTCCGGGTTAGGGTTAAAGGACAAATATTTTCCTTCCAAATCGCAAAATTTCCTGGGACATGGTTCCCAAGTTCCCCCCCACTTTTCCAGGCATGTATTGGGCACATCATTGTGTACTTTTCAAGACTGAAGTTGGCCAACCCTTAACACTTGTAGAACCTTAACCAGTTTGCTCTAGCATGTACAATAGTAGGTACACATTTTGTATAAAATGTACACTAAAGGTTAATACCTAATAAGACCCACAATTGCACAAATTTCATGTTATTTTAACCTTTCAGTCCCAGGATGACCTTGAACCGATATCATCACCTTATAGCTATTGATCTATTGTCTGGAGATAAGACAAACTCAGACATCGTCTTTTAAGTGAATCGAGAGCGATCGCACCCCTGCAGCTCTACTAATGCCTTGTACAATGTAATGGTTCTCCTTCTTGGAAGAGACATGTTTGATGTACATTGCAATTGTCGTTAGACTACCATGTCATAGGACATGAACACCCATACCCTATGCGTAAATGAATAGAACCATGACATTGACAAATTAATTTATTTCTGCTGTGTGGCTTTATGACTTTTGTCATTTACTTAATTTACACTTACGATTGTGTGCTCTTGCGATAGGAAAACAGCTAGCACCAATGGTGATGTAGCTTTATTTTAGAAGGGTCAATTAGTATGGGCCTTATGTCAATTGATTTGTGGCACAAGAAGGAAATTACCAATTTTGAAAGATGCCCATTAATGCCCATGTGATGTTTCCCCCAACCGGTGAACACCTCATATAGGCCTTGGGCAGCGGGTTCTTCTACCCAAGTCTCGTGCTATAACAATTGATTTGTGGCTACAAGAAGGAATTTACAGATTTTCAAAGAATTGCCCCTTTATTTGGCCCACGTGACCTGTTGACCCAAATCTGTGAACAACCCATATGACCTGGGTCAGCGTTCTCTGACCAAGTTGGTGATAAAAGAAATTGCTTTGTGGCACAAGGAATTTTTTCTAGCTTTTCAAAGAAGCCCTTTAATCGCCCACATGACTTTAACCAAATCTATTAACACCCATATGGTCCTTTAGGTCGGATGGTTCTTGCTGACCATAATTGGTGATAGCACAAATGTGATGTGATCAGCAAATGAGTCCAAACAATCCAAGTCTTGATTATGAGATATAGCCAAACCAAGGAGAAAATGTATTTTTGTGTCTATTGTTTTTCCAACCTTCAAATGATTATATCCTTTGGAATTAAATTGGTCAATTTCAATGGGATTTCAGCAAAATGTAGCTTTTTATCTGATGCATACAACTACCACTCAAAAGTAAAAAATCAAATTTTGACCGACTTCAGCCAATCATTTTGCTTGATCGCTCACAATGATTTGTGGCACCAGGAGGAAGTTATAGATTTTCAAAGAATGCCCCTTTAATTGGCCCATGTGTACAACCTTGACCCAAATCTGTGAATACACTACGGGCCTTGGGACAGTGGGCCTTCTTAGCACATTTAGTATTATAAGCACTGATTTGGTGGCACAAGGAGGAATTAATAGATTTTCAAAGAATGCCCCTTTAATCAGCCCATGTGAATTTTGACCCAAATCTGTGAACACCCCATATGGGCCTTGGTTTAGCGTCTCTTCTGACCAAGTCTAGTGATTATAACAATTGATTTGTGGCACAAGAAGGAATTTTTTTGATTGTCAAAGAATGCCCCTTTAATTGGCCCTGTGACCTTTGAACCCAAATCTGTGAACACCTACCCCATTGACCTGGCAGCGGTTTCTCTCTCTAACCAGTCAGTGCTTAATAGCAATTGTCTGGCAGCACCATAAGGAATTTACAGATTTTCAAAGAAGCCCCTTTAATTGGCCAATGTGACCTTTGACCCAAATCTGGATACACCCCTATGGACCTGGGTCAGCAGTTCTTCTTAACCAAGTCCCTGAATTATACAATTGATTTGTGCACAAGGAAGGATTTTAATAGATTTTCAAAGAATGCCCCTTTAATTGGCGCCACGTGACCTTTGACCAAATCTGTGAACACCCCACATGGGCCTTGGGTCAATGATTTTCTGACCGATTTTCGCTGCAAATCGGCCCAACGTTGGCAACAAGATGCATTAGGGGCAGTGTTTAACAGACAGAATTTATAGATAGATCGATATAGTCAACACCTGCCATAACCATAGCTCTGCATACTACGTAATTGTATGCCGAGCTAACAATTAAAGACATAAAATTATGAGTGCCTAAGTGCCATTCAATCCAAGTAGACTACACCTAATCAGATCTCACTTACTGAAGCACTCATTTCTGACTCGTTTGCCGAGTCCCCATACACTTCAATCAATGTCAGTGATATCCTAGCCCACTCACCTAAGAGATTTAAGTGCCTCATCTATGATGACCGTACTCACCTAAGAGATTATTTAGTGCCTATCTGTGATGACCGTACATGAGCGAGGTACAGCATTGTAATTTGGCGCGGTACTTGCTGAGGCTACCCGCCGTATTATCTGTGATCTTTTTGCAGTCATCGAGGAATTAGGTCTTCAATATTTCTGCAGTTCTGTGCGAATGTGCTGTGGAAAGAGAGAGAGAGAGAAAAAAAATTAAGAAGACAATAACTAACTAGGGCTAAATGTGCTGCTGAAGAAGCACTAATGTCGCAGGCAAATTTGTTTCTAGTTGAAACTGTTAATTTGAACGGAGGGTTATTTTGAGTAAGTAAGGCAGAAGATGTAAATTATACAGTTTTCAAAGAACGCCCCTTTAATCACGGTGGGTTATAATTGAATTTGATAACTGTGTACACCCCATATAGCGGACGTGTCGTGGTTAATAATGGTTTGTCGACCAATTGGTGACAAAGCAATAGATTTGAGACTGAATGGAATTTCCGATTTTCAAGAAACCCCTTTAATCAGCCAACATTGTCTTTCACCCAATCGTGTACACTCTATATGGTCCTGAGTCAGGAGGTCTTCCTCATTTAAGTGTGCTAGCATTTAATTGAGACCAAGCAGCAATAATTTATAGTTTGATGAAGAATGCCCCTTTTAATCGGGCTGCATTGGGCTGGGTTAATGGTTCGTCTGACTGAAAATTTGTGCCATACCAATTGATTTATGGCAGAAGAAGGGAATTTATGTTTTCAAAGACTGCCCTGAATCAGGACGCATGAACTTTGTAACAAATCTGTGTACACCATATATGACGCTCGGGTCCAGTGGTTCTCAGAAAAAGTTTGGTTGAAATCGGCCCAAACGTTTGGTTAGAAGAAACATTTTAAGGAGCGTTTGGAAAGAAAGAAAGGAAAGAAGGAAAGAAAGAAAGAAAGAAAGAAAGCCTAGGAGCACAATATGTCAAGCTTTGCTACGCACGCTGACATACAAGAAATTACTGACCGTTTTTGGTAGCCCTTTAAAATTAGCACTTATGAAGTTTAGCCAGTTATCCACAGAGCTTATCTGCACCATACTGTGCATTAAAGTTTTACTGCAAACAGTAAATGCCAGTTTGGGCCAAAATGGTGGAATACCGCAGACATTGATACAAGAAATTTAGGACATCTTCACATGACACCACAGGACTTAGTCAGTCAGAAGTATCCCGTGTTTACTTATAGAGCTGGCTTCATATAGAAAATCATATCTTTGTTATAAATTTCCAGAATACAGAATTTTTTGTTATCTATATGTTTTGGTATAACTAGGCGACTGTTATACTGTGCTTAAATGTTACTGCATGAAACGAAAAATCCGATTCATCTCAACTTTTGGTAATTGATGACTATCTTTAGTTCTAGATGACTACTTCTAATTATTACAACAAATAAAATTTATTTCAAAATCTCTGAGTCAGCCTTTAAGGAGAATTTTGATATCCTTCCATGATTACAAAATATAATTTCTTTTCTGAAACAAATATAAATCCAGAAAAAGTTACATAATTTTGGAAACATTTTCCTCCAATAATACTGGGGTGTAGTGCAACAAATGCAACATTTGTGACGATGTACGTGAAAAGTGAAATTCTCTCCTTTTTTTATCGATCACAAAAAAAAGAATTACATGTTTATACTGTGCATAATGTGTACTGCACGAAAACGAGAAATCCGATTCATCTCAAACTTGGAAATTCAGCATTTTAGGTGACTATCTTTAGTCTAGATGACTACTTCTAATTACTTATTACAAAAATAAATTATATGTCAAATATTAAAAAAAATCTCTGAGTCCGCCTTTAAGGAGAATTTTGATATTCCTTTCCATGATACAAAAAAATATAATTCTTTTCTGTAAACAAATAATTAATCATAAAGTTAATAATTTTGACACATTTCCGACCAATATACTAGGGGGTTTAGTGGCAAATGCAACATTGTACTTGAAGTGAAAAAGTGAAATTTCCCTTTTTTTATCGATCCACAAAAAAAAGAATACACATTACATGGACAAAGTACACATCTCTTGCTATCAAGAAAACCACCATCATATGCATGTATATCTGTGGGTTTCTAGCTGGCAGTTGAGTGAGTTGCGGTAAATACAGCAATTAGCGCTCATGCCGCGAGGGTGGACGACTCCAGTTAGAAAACAATGGACGGGTCACGGAAATGTTTACCCGCATTGATGATCTCCGTGTCACTAAATAGATGGATGATGTTCAAAACCGTCCAAACAGACTGCAGTAGAAAAATTGCCGTGCAACGGAATTGCCGCAAAACACCGGAAATTGAGAGCTGATGGGTCACAGTTGCTCCACGAGGAAGAAGTGAATGGTTATCTGCATGCCTCACTAAATAGCATGTTCAACAGTTTAGCATTTTAATATTTATTTGATTTCTTTCAACAGCTTATTAGGCCTTTGGTTAATTGTGTATAGGTATTCTAATAAAGGTTTGGTGAGAATATAACTTTGAGATGGTTAACTAGCATGGTTATGATAGTAATTATATAGCTACTGCAACCGGGATAACCACTTAACACTCACATATCGAATGTTCTGAATCGAATATCTCGAAAATTCGATCCAAATCAAAAACTGTTTGAAATATATTAAAACATGTCTGTCAAAAGGCCCATAATGTTAAAGAAGTCAACTCGGATGATAAAGGCACTCATCGGACCAGTGGAAAGATAATACTTTTAAAGAAGAAATTGGACGGAACCTGGGGCGGAAAACAGGGAAAAAGTAAAAGTAAATCCATACAGCACTGGTTCTTCGTTCTGATTTTGTCATCTTGGTTTGTTTATCAGAAAGGGCACGGCCAATCAACCCACAATTCATTGCAAGTGACCTGAAGCATCTTGACGTCACCTCTAATAAAATACGCTCACGAAAAACAAAAATACCGAATATACAGACTTTTTACCAATCAGTAGAAACATGCAGCTTGTAAAGTAAGTGGCCATAAAAATTCGGAAAATAGCGGGCGATAAATAACGGGTGATTGGCCTATACTCAGTCCCAGCCAACATTCAGTTGGGGCCCATGTGTAAAATACGGTGTTAGGTGGGCACGTCATGAGGGCCCCACATGGGCAAAATCGCTGTTTCATTGGCCCCATGTGGGGCCTCCTTGGGTTTTGTCCACTGGGCCCATGGTGGTTTTGCCTAGTTGGTTGCCGGTGGGTATTAACCGGGTCAATTGTGTGTTCCTCATAGGTTACACTATTCGGGGTTGTTATGGGCCACCCGAGTTTTTACCATACAGTTCAATGTGGGGCCCATAGGGTGCTTTCATGGGCCCACGATGGGTCAAATTCAAATTATTTTATTCGCACCCTCATTTGCATGTGAACTTAATTGGCCAATTGGGTGAAAAACATACAAATGTCATGTTTTGGTTTGTTTCATCAGCTAAACATCTCCCAAAAAATGGGAATATAGCTGGAGTGGCATGAAACAATAATTGCTTACGTTTAATTTTTATGAAAGGTTTATTTTTAATATCTTCTTCTTATCGTGGCCCAAACACTGTGGTTCTCAAAGATGATCCAGCCAAGATGGGTACAACGTCTGGCTGCTTCACTGGATTCCGCAAGGTCCCTGTTGTGCATCGTGCCCAGCCCCAGCAGTGGGCAGAACCAAGATGTGCTTCCACCGCCCGTGGCGCTCTCCACACCATCAGTAGCATCCCGACCTACCTCCAGACAGCCCCACCCCCGCAGGAAACCCCAGATCGCCAGCTCGGGCCTCAATCCTAGCGAGATTTTAATATGAATATGTATGTTCTACTTGGGTGTTTTCAAATTGAAACCAGTCGGTACACCATCCTTTTCCTCTAAAGGTATCATCAAAATGGTAAAGTGATGAAAAGTAACTAGATACAGTTTATAGGCCTTTTGTTGAAATTATTTATTTAAAAAAATACTTTAAAAATACCATTATGATCATATTTGCATTTGAACGCAGAAAAAAAATACAGGTCTCGATACAACCCCATGTGGGTGAGCCCTGTGGAAGCCCACCTGTAGCCCATTCCCACCACAACCCACATGGGGCCCATAATAACAAACGCCTTGAAAACTCCCCATGCCCTAGAACCCCCAACACGAACCCTTGAATAACCCCCAATGGACCCATTTGGGGTTGCCCAGACTTGTACCCAACCAATTATAACCCACTTATAAGCACATGGATCCACCCTTGGGTGCCCACTTGAAGCCCAGAACCACATTAAGCCACCTCACTCCATATGTTTTCAATAATTGTTTTTATTTTATAGCGTATATATGGTGAAAGTTATTCTTGATACAGGTTCTCCTTTAAGGTTTTTGATAACAGGTTCTCCTTAAGATACTGACCTTTCAGTATAATCACTACCCTACCATTAAACAGTATTCCAAGCACACCAGTATTTCATGCTAGGATTTTCATGCTTAGGCCAATTTGATTACTACTTGCCAACAGGGAGTTCTTCTTCACCCTTAAGGTGCACTTTCGTGATTCCATCCCAGCACATTCCGTTTACTCATTGATCACAAAAATAATCCTTGGAAAAGCTTCTTCTCAAATTGAGCTGAAACCACCTTATATGATGTGCGTGTAATAGGTTTGGATCATGTTGGGCCCCGTGTATCAGGGTCCCATGGTGCCTTGAGCACGTAGTTGCAGACCTTACCAAACAGCAGGGGATCATCCCTGGTCTGTTACCTCCACACATTACTCTAAGTATCAGGGTCCCTTCCAATCTAAATTTGGCAGCGTGGAAGGTCTAGGCCATATCCAGCCATAAAAAAAGTTGAGGCTTCGTCTAGCAGTGGGCTAACATATATGATTGTGACATTTCTTAGACGGCCGGCCATTGAGGCAAAAAAGTGACTCGAGGAGAAAAGGTTTGACGGCGAATTTTGTTACAAACATCCCAACCATGTGGATTTGCACCCTCATGGGACATACAATCGCGTATGGGGTGTTGCTTCTATTTTTTTAATTTTAGGGTAAAAAATGGCCAAGAAAGTTCATAAATAGTCCAAAAATAGGTAAATCAACCAATTGCCATCTTTTTCCCAAATGTTATCATTAACATGGGGTGTACATCATGGAACACCAATGACCGGATTGAGTCTAGCCATTCCAATTTACATGTTCTGGGATCAAATTGGCCAAAAAACAGCCAAAAATTGTCCAAAATCCAATTAAAGGAGTCATAATGCCTCCTTTCTAGTAAGATCTTAATGGGACTTTACAGTTTACTTCCCAAAGACCTAACATGATTGAAATAGAGTGCTAGCCATATCAGGTTGACACTTGTTTTTAGGGTCAAAATGGCCAAACAAGTTCAAATTGTCCAAACTTAAAAATTAGTAAAAAAACTCCTTTTCTAAAAAAAAAACGTAAGGGGACATAATTCATACTTTCCAGGGGACTGCTTAATTAAATAAAGTGCAAGCCATTTCAATGAACACCTTTTGGGGTCATCAAACTATCCAAACAGGTTAAAAAAGTCCTGAAATATGGTAAAGAAGGACATAATGGCCTCTTTCTAAAAACTTAATAAGAACATTTTGTGTTTCGGGAATATAATTAGGTGGATACAGTGCTCCCAAATTTACCCATTTTGTAGTCATATTGGGCTAAGGTCAAAAGAAACTCAAGATGGGGGGGGGGGCATCTCAATTTTATGGTTTTGATTTGGTCAGAACACATCAAACATGATGATTAATTAATGTAATGCAGCAATTGTCCTTAAGGTGTATTCTTATCCATTAAATAACCATCAGTTAGGAGAATTCATCAGTAAAATTAGAGTATTGGCTATTTCCAATCCTCAGCTTTAAAGTTTACAACAATGGGGAAATTATAGCTATATTCCCCTATTTGTCAAAAATTGTTAATCAGTTCATAATTCGCGTCACCACTGAGTCATTACAGTTGACAATGAGTTGGCCATTTATGGAGGGGACAAGAAAATAAATTAAATCAAAAGTTGTTATAATGTTATCATTGTGGCCCTCTTTTACGGTACTTCATAATGCTATGAAGACCGAAAATAAAATGTAAAGAACGCATTTTAGCTGAATGCATAATTACAATTGAGAAAATATCTCCATTTGTCTTTAAACTGCATAAATATATGATAATCGCGGTTGAGTGCTTATTTTATTGTTTTAAGGTTTTAGAATGATCAATTGTAACGGTAATAAAGCATAACTTGAAATGGGAAAGAAAAACAGGCCACTGGCCCACTGTACGGCATATCAGTTAGTTATGGTTTAAATGCGCCAAAATGTCATTTCTCCGACATGTGTTGTTTAAGCAAAAATAATTTAAGGTGTTTGCGTTAGGCCTACTTGCATTAATTAATGCTTAATCCACCACTGATATTGGGCCTGTGTATCTACCCAGAATGGGACAAGCTTGAAGGATACTTTTCTAGCCGTTAAATTATCAAACCCAGTTCCAATTAAAACAATAGCAGCCCACCTTAGACCCTTGATAGACGCACTGCGTATAACACACAATAATCTAACATACAAAAAACATTATATTAGCCTTGAGTAAATTCTCGGGGAATACATTATTAACATTTCCAATTTAAAACCAGATCATAAGAGGACAAATACAACTTGCATACAAAAACAAATTCGAAGTATAACGGCATTATAACATGAATTATAATTTGTGTTCATTCATAATGTGGACTAATAATTTCAGAACATTATAGTTTTTGATTATTTTTTTTATTCAATACCCAAGTTTGGGGCTATTCTAATGTATTGCCCTAGATATATACGTTACAATATTAAGATGTAGTTTAAAAAAATCATACAACATGAATTTACCTGATGATAAATGTCAATTAATTTTGCCCATTTTAAACTTAGCATCCGAGATCTAGAAAACTCAACACTCACCTGTCCCTAACACATTTATATTCAATAATCTATTAATAAATTCAAAGTTTAATAATTAAAATAGGACAGAAGTTCGCACGGTTTATCAATTGGTTTCTCATTTTAGTTGATTTTGAATAACTTTTGACTCAGAAATCTATGACTGGCTGCAGTCTAATTACTATTGCTACTTTAATTATATCCCGTGGGATATAAACGCATATATTCTTTTGACCTACTGAGTGTGCAAACGAAGACATAATGTCCAGAGTAGAACAAAAGTGATACGTTTCGTTATTTTCACCCATTGTAGTTTTCTTTTGTGGTCAATTTTGGTATGAATTTTGTCCGCCTTTATTCCAACTTTGACTCTCAGAATTCCTGTACAGTTAAATTGCTAGCACTCTTTTCACCCGAATGAAAGGCAAAACAAAACACGTATGACCTCTTGGCCATTTCAATCAACCCCCTCAAATCTGTCAATTAAGCCAACTAGTTTTCTGTTCACTTTTTGAACCTTTGGATATAAGTGTTTAACATTTGGAACCTTATTGACCTTATTTGGGGTCATTTTGATGATCTTAAAAATATGAAAATTAGAAATGACAAGCCTAAAGGTACTTATTGACGTTTCCTCCTTGAAGATGTAACGGAAATGTTCGTTGAATTTTTTGTGACACGAAGGTATTGGGAGGAGGTATCCCATTTTTTTTGGACAATTGATCTTTTTTTTTGGCCAATTTTAACCCCAAATTATAATCGGATGGCTTCCATTTTTATCTACTTAGTATGACTCTTGAAGGTAATGTACATTCTAATCGCTTATTTCAAGAAATGGAATGTAATTTCGCGACTTATTTACCCTCTTTTTGAGCAATATTTAACCTTTTTTTGGGGCCATTTTGAGACCCCCAAAATCTTACATTGGAATGGCTTCATTTTATTTCACTTAAAATTACTCCTTTGAAGGTAATGAACATTTCTGATCTATTATTTTAAGAAAGGAATGTATTTCGATTGATTTTTACTATTTTTGGCCAATTTTGACCTTTTTGGCATTTTTGACGACCCCAAAATTTATAATTGGAATGGCTTCCATTATATCACTTAAATATGACTCTTTGAAGGTAAATGACATTTTTTTGATAGATTATTTTAAGAAAGGAATGCATTTCGACTGATTTACCTATTTTTGGACAATTTTACACCTTTTTTATTGTGGCCATTTTTTTTTAAAACCCTAAATAACAAATGTAGAAAGGCCAACCCCCCATACGTTAATTGTACATCCCATGGTGTATGAATCCACTAGGTTGGACCTTTCTAACAAACAACGCCGTCAAAAATCATATTTGGTCCTTTGGCCGGCCCGTCTACAACTATATGTTGTAAAGCAGTGAACAAGCCCTTGACAAATGCACTGATGCATGCAGAGTGATCAATGTCAACAGTTTAATCGTTGATGTTGTGAAACAAAGCTGACCACTCCCACCTCTTTTCCATTCAAGTGAGCCTTATCTCCTTCATTTCCGCTCTCTCCACTCAACAGTAATTATCTTGCAAAATCTTGAGTTCTTGCATTTTTGATTTCAAGAGTGAAGTTGAAATAACTTATGGAAAAAGCGCCTATTCAATGTACCGAAAAGGATATTAAAGGCAATGTGCTGTGTGAGTGCAATCTTGAAATTTTTGCAATTGAGATACCTTTATTTTAGCAAGAGAAATGCATTTTAACAGAAATTTGTTACTTCTTATCAATGATTTCTTAAGTAGAATGGTTGAAGTTTTATCCTCCATTATGTGATTAAAAATATTCAATTGATTCCAATTTATTTGAGAAAAGATTTCTCATGGGGAAAATACTTTAGTCTAGTGCGGTAGAAGGGGGTTCGGGCACCCCCCTGAAATATAAATTATAATCAATGTCACCTTAAATATAAAAACTGCGTTAGCGAAAACGATATTTAGCTATGTTAAAAAAATCAAAAAGTTCCAACGTATCATTTTATGCAATAATTATGCAAATTAGTATCGCCATTACAGAAAATACAATTTTCGATATATCTCAGCGAATACTGTTGATAAATGAACAAATGAAGTGACTGGACCTATGTTTCGAGGGGTCAAAGATCACGATGGAACCCTTTTGAAAATTACCAGATGTCCCCTGTGAGTAATATGCAAATTAGGGTCGCCATTAGCTAAAAATACAACTTTTCGATATATCTCAACCATTAATGTTGATAACATGAACAAATTAAGTGACTGGACCTAGTTTTGAGGTCAAAGATAAACGGAACCATTTTGAAAATTAACGATGTCCACATGAGACAAATATGCAAATTAAGCGTCGCCATAGCCAAAATCATAGTGGGGCATATAGTAGCCAATATTCCTATACCTGCCCAATTAAGCTGACGCGATCTATGTTTTAGGGTCGAGGCTTAATTCAAGGCACTAATAAATTATGTTTATTTGTCATTACCATGTAGACCTGGCACAAAATACTAAGACTATTTGCAAATTAGGCCCTAATGTCGATAGTCTCGTTTTGTGGGTAATTCTAAGGAAAACGTTGATGGCAAGTAAAATTTTAACTTCATACAAATACTTTTAACATTTCTCTTAATTCAAGGATGAATTAACAAGAATAATGCGAGATTAAGATACTGTGTTGGTATCATGCCGAAAAGCAAACGTGCAAGAACTGAAACTCTCCGAAAAGTCTCCAATGACTCTATGCCAACATTGCAAGTGTAAATCCATATGTATCATGGTCGTTTTAAACCCTCAGTATTAAAAGGGATACAGGAGAAAATTTTACTTGGCCAACGACGTTTCTAAATCAGCCCAAACAAGATTATCAACATTTAGACTTACAAATCGTACTCTTAAATACTTGTAAAAAGCATTAAGCATCATCGTAGTTTTACACCCAGTAAATTTAAAGAACTGCAGGATAAAGATTGGAGCAGCTTCATATGGTGAATCTCCGACACAATAGTAACCTATGCATGCGATCAGTGTGCGATCAGCTACCTAACTGTGATCAGCAAAAAACTTTGATCTTGAACAAGTTGGATATCATCGTCTGCTGTGAGATGATACACAACAGAAAAGTATCGACCTTCACAGAGGCTCGCCCCCCCTCTTTCGCTTAGATTGTCTTACGGTGGACCCATCTTCCCACCAGAATTAATTTTCCGTGACAAAGTTGAGATTAAAGGCGTTACCCACAGCACCCTCTAGTCTCTCATATTGGAAGAGCAAAGGAGTCACGGGCCATAAATGGGTCTGGTTCACCCTTTATCGAGTTGTCAAGATGGCGCTGCCTTCGTAAGATATTTTGCAGGTTTTCAATGAGTCCATAGATATTTCTTGGCCTCTAACACAGTCGACGAAATTGAGCTGGCGTCTGAGAAAGTCATACCTGCTGACAATATCCTGTTTCTCGATGGTAATAGCTTGAAAAGATGACTTAGAGATAAAGCGTATAAAGGTTTAAACATCTAGGGTAAGACATGTAACGGCAGTGCCAGAGGACAATGGATATCAGTTCTCAGATATATATGTTTTCCAAAACAAGCATCTCATCATGATTCTGCACCGGTTTGGCCACTCTGATTGACAGTTTATTTTGAATTTTGTCAAAAACAGCCCTGGCCAAGGCCCTGGTCAAAGATTCAACATAGGCCTCAACCATAGACCTCAAATTATGCCAGAAGACAACATCATTATTCCACTTGGGAACTGATATAACTTGAATTAAATTTCTACTAATGTCCATGGCAGCACATTGTCAAACAGTGCTGCAGGGATCACGATACAGGAAGTACAAATGGAGTCGAAAGCCATTAAGACAATAATTCTGCCGGGGTTAGATAAGTTGCAGGGTCAGGCTTAGCATGAAAGTCAACACACCAGAATTCCCCCAACATTCACTCCACGCGCATTGGCCAAGTTTCCTGGGGCTAATCTCACACCATTTTTTGGGAATGACACGATCTATATACCACCATATACAAGACTTTTTTTATGGCTTTTTAACAGGTTTATTGGCAGCAAGGCAAAGATGCCCGGTGCCTGGATTAGGAGCCGTCAATTCTCTGCAACTGGGGACTCGCCACCCAGAAAATCATAACGCGAGGATCTATGGACTCATTGAAAACCTGCAAAATATCGCAACGAAGGAGAGCCACATTGACATATGTCAAGGTTTCAGGAGGGTAAGCTTATGTAATAGACTTCAGAACAGTTATTCCAAAACTGCAACTGCATTACGGTTTGTGGGATTACCTTTGTAAAGGAGATGTGGTTATTCATTGGGGTCCTTCTACAGGCGTTTTAGCAAGTTCTCAGAGCGATAGTTTTCGTTTTATAGCACACACACCAAAAACACGTACCGTTGAACACACACACACAAAACAAGGGTAACACAGGATAACAGCAAGTCTAACCTGTTTGAAGATATGAGATCCAATATCCTACAAGACTAACAAATGTTTCTGGTTGGCGGCTGGCATAAGAACATAGTCGTTCTATTGCCTCCGTGTTTTATGCTACAATATGGATAGCACAGACGGACTGCGTCGAAGACTGAAGAATCCTTTTCCTCACGTTTTCCGGACGTTTTCTTTTGGGATTGATAAAACAAGGGCACGAAGATTGTACCAGGTAGTCTTAAGATGCACAAAATTGAATTAAAGAGAAAATGCTTAATGCTTTTAAAAGTATTTAATGAGTGCAGATTTGTAAGTTAAAGTGTATGGATTAATCTTGTTTTGGGAAATGATTTAGAAACGTCTTTGGCCAAGTAATTTTTTTTCCTGCAGTTCCTTTAAATTTACTGAGGGTGATACAAAACTACCATGATCCAATATGGATATCACACTTGCCATGTTGGCAGAGATGTCATTGGAGATTGTAGAGTTCTGTCCTTCACGCTTTCTTTTCGGCATGGCATGAGAAACAACACAGTATCTTAGTTTCGCATTAGTCTTGTATCAGTGGCAATACCTTGAATTTTTAAAAGAAATGATTAAGTATTATATGGATTGGTTTAACTCCAACAAACGGGGGCCCATCACGCATAGAGTATTATGTATAGATGTCCAAGTCTAAATTTACTTGGCCAACAAAGTTTCTTACAGTCACCCCCTAACGATACTATTATAATTGAAGGCCCTAATTTGCGTATTCTTAGTATTTGCAGGTGTGAACATGTTAGTGACACATGAACAGAAATTATAAGTACCTTTTAAATTATCCTCGACAATCAAAACATAGGTCTGTCATCTTATGTGGCAGGTATGTGGATATTGGCCAAGATATACCCAAATTATGGATTTTTAGCTAATGGCGACCCTAATTTGCATATTACGTCATCATGGAAAGATTGGTAAATGTTCAAATGGTTCCATCTTGATTCTTTGACCCTCAAAAACATTAGGCCCAGTATCTTATTTGTCATTTATCAACAGTTTTGGTGCAGATATATCGAAAATTGTATTTTTAGTAATGGCGACCCTAATTGCATATTTAGTCATCATGGGGACATCGGGTGAATTTTCAAAATGGTTCCCATCTTGATCTTTGACCCCTCGAAACAATAGCCCAGTCACCTCATTTGTTCATTTATCAACAGTATTGGCTGAGATATATCGAAATTGTTTTTCCTGTAAATGGCGATGTGACTTAATTTGATTCATTAAATTTGCCATAAAAATGATACGGGGGACACTTTTTGATGTTTTTTTTTTTTAACATAGCTAATCGTTTTCTACGCTTTTCTGATATAGTGACAATGATTAAAAGTTTATTTCAGGGGGGTACACGAGACCCCATTCTACCCACTAGACTATTTGTTTATGATAAAAAAGAGAGCAGGGAGATTCCCAAGTGCTACGATGAGATAAGGGATGTGTGTGTGTGTTATAGATAGATTGAACAAGAGGAGAAATTGGATTCCCCAGATGGTATAAAAATTAGAAACTGAGTAAAACTTGTATTTGCATTGAGATCAAAAACAGATTTGCAGATTCGGGGATTCCCATGAAGTTATAATTGTGAGGTGATGAAAAGGTCGATGATGTAATTTTGTAAAATCTGATTTTGGCAGTGTTAGGTTATGGTTATGCATGTTGATGAATAATGATCTTGTTCGAAAAGGGGAATCTAGCGTGAGAAGTAAGTAAAACACTTGTATGATGAAAGACTCGGGGGGGGCCAGCGGAGAAACCAGGAAGCTATACAGTAGAGTTATTTCTAGCTAGTTTTAATCTAATAATGGTATAAGATTGAGCTTTTAATATTGCTAGTCATTTATATATTTTAAACGCTGATGGAATGTAAGCATTTCATTGGCTGATGCCCGGGTTCAAATTCGCATGATTGAACCCAGGGAGTCCGACTGCGTTGACGTTATTTTTAGGATGAAGCACTCGCGTCATACTGTGTTTTGCTACTTTCACACGCGCCTGCCAAGTTGCGTCTCGTTGCGTATGATCGATGGGCATTAAACGGGTTGTTCGATTGTTGTCACTGGTGAGTGGCAGTCCTTTCTTGTTGTCTTTAAACTGTAAAGCCTCGCGAAATTGGTAAAATGACCCTTAAAAATAATAAAGCGTTAAGAATGGAATAAAGGATGATTTTTGGGAACCGGTAACCCTTCACGACGATGTGACACGTCGACAACATTATTTTGCCGTGGAAGAACTCGGCCTCGGCCTTCGTTCAATTCGTCGTAAAGAGAGTACCGGTTCCTCAAAATCCTTACCTTTATTCTCTAAATAGTGGATGCCGCCGAACCTTCTTTGATAGCTAAGTGTCTGCTTGTCGTCTTTTTTAAGCCAGAATAGCTTCAGTTTTTGGATCAAAAAGGGATTCCGTTTTTGGTCCTATTGAGGAACTTTCAGCGCAGACCTGATGGTGGTAGAATACCTTGATTGTATGGGGGCAGAAAATTAGTGTCGTTGAGGGAAACTTGCTTGTCCGTCTTGAACTGCTTGACAAAATTACCTGCAAGTCTCAGAAGATTCAATGAATCTCCATGGATATTGATGTGAACTTATGCGCTGGTATTTTGGGAGTCTTCGCTGTGAGTACAATCATCGAGACGCAACGCTTTCAACACAGGACACTTAAGAACCCCCCCTTAATTCTAAAATTGTGTGTAATTTTAAATTATGTATATTTTTCTTTTAAAATTCGTTTTTAATTGTATTTTTCCTTAACAATTAAAAAATCATTAATCTATTTTATATTATAAAAATAAAGATTACTTGTGCACACGGCTCATTTATTTGGTTTGAAAGGGTAATTTATTTCTGACCTGTGACGGCGCCCTACAAGACGTCACTAACAGGTAAAAAAGCTGGACCTTTTGTAAAGTCATCCACTCATTTCTAATAGCTACCAATTAAGTGAAAGCAGCTGACACAGCAGTAAGCAAATTGCCTGCCACAAAAGGCTCACCAAAAACACTATCTGTAAAGCTTCACACTTTGATCAGCACCAACGAGATGGTATTAATGATGAATACCAAACAGAGATGTCAAATGTTCATTTCAGAGTCATGGTATTTGTGATATTCTGGGTCATAGTCACCAAAACAACCATCAGGTTATCCACTGACTGACCAAGGGATAGCATGCAGAGAGCATCAATGGTGCTGAGGCTTACTCTTGTCTTATTTGATTTGGGGCAATGTTATTTCTTTCCACCCCATCCCAACTTTCAACACCTTGCAGTGCACCAAATCTGCCATCCACCCACCCTAACTTCCCAACTAACCGCACCACCTAAATGAGACATTGTCTTTTGAGGCCGCGCACGCGCGCGATCGCGCGCAGTCGCGCATTAAAGCTTTGAGTCCGAGCGATTTATCGCGCATCTTGTTAAAGCCGCTTGCGAGTTTTAACTACCTCGTATTGAGCCGGCAAACCCACAAAATACTTCCTTTGGCAATATTTATGATAAATGATTCCACGGAACACTATGCTTTTCCAGTTACACCGCAATGTTCAGATAGTGTGACGTTGTGAACGTCTGGTAAATCGGTGCCGAGAGCAAAAATCTTCGGGTATTAACTCCACAACTGTATCGGAACTCCAATGAAAATACCGCATAGACGGTGTACGAAAAATGAGCACGGACTATGTTGTACATAATTCATGAAGTACAAACTTCGTAAATTGAAGCCTCGCACTGTAATAGCGCACGTGGTTGTTGGTTTTGATTGAGCCGCGTTTTGATAGCTACGTTGCGCCTCGGGCCGAAGAATTTGTGGGTCTTACCAACATTACGGAAGTAGAATTTAGATAATATTTTCGACATGAAGGAAGAAACGATAGACGGTACCAACCTGCGTGGTCCAAATTGATTTGTAAACTATGCAGCGAAACATTTTCCAAGAAATGCAAAGTGCCGGGGAAAGGCGTCGCCCGATTACAAGTCAAGAACATACTTGACAATGACACACTTTGATGGATACTTATCAAGTCATCGTGAATCGCCATTAATTAATGAAACATAGCTCTCCAATTAGTTTTAAGATAATTCTGACTAATTATGACTGACTGTTGCCGGCTAGGTTTCTATCAATTTGTTACTGATATTTTTGACTGTTCGTGCATGCCCAGTTTACTCTCCATAGTCTAGACTAGATTCAAAATGAAAAAAAAAAAAATCCGCTCATGTTTTGAGGGGTCAAGGCCTGGGTGGAATAATTTCTTTGAAAATGATAACACTTGAATGATAACATCTACGACATGGTAATTTGATTAAATCTTGAGTGACCGTCTAAGTAGTAAATTAACTTGTTACTAACTGATTGCAGTAATTAACAATGTTTATTGTGCTACAACTGAATTGAAAATGCATGAGCTTTAAACTGCTTCTGGTCCCACAACCCCCTCAGTTTCAGGTCCACCTGCGTGATATGCTGGACTATATGCTTTGTAAAAGCTCGTCTCCAGAATTTGGGAGCTTTTAAAAAGCTTCTTCGCAGCTGCTCAAGGAGCCTAGATAGCTTTTTAATGCTCCTCTGCAAATTTCAAAAGACAATGTCTGTAATGCCCTCAACCCATCTTATCCCCACCCCTGACTTCACACCCTTAATTCCCCTTTTACCTCCACTACCAAATCTAAACCCCCACCTCAGCGGCCCACCTCAACCCCGCCTTGGACCTCGACCCCCTCCCCAACTCAACGGTGCAACACTGGCAACCCTATGTCCCATCCTAACTCCTATACTCCTTAACTCCTAAATGCCCTACAGCTATTCCCCTAAAACTCACCTACCCCCACTCTCCCTTCAATTCCCCATCCCAACCTTACCTCCACACCGCAAATACCCACACCAACCCCACCTAATTCCCCAAAAGACTTCAACTACACCATCCCAACTAACCAACTCCAACCAACCATGATTTTCATATTTCACGTCCAATCAATCTCCAAACTCTCTCCACCCAATAATTTCACCCGAGTCATCCCACCTCCATTGCTAATCTTCCTTTACCTCAAACAAACCCACCAACCCATAGGATCCTATCCCAAGGTTCCCACTTCCGCCCTACCAATCTACAAATCATCTACAACTTCCCTCCCCTACCTGACCACCCTTCCCCACAACGTGCATCCTTAAGTCCCAAGACCCCTCTAAGTCCCAAGGACCTCTTCAAATCCCATGACCCCCTACCCACCCCTAACCCAACTCCCACCTTCTCACACCCAACTCTCCAATCACACCCCAACTCCACACCGTGGCAGGGCATACACCTAGGGTTATTATAATCACAAAGGCAGTAATTAGCGGCAAAATAAGCTCCAGATAAATCTGACTGAGTATGGAGTTAATAAGGCTTTTCACACCGAGGCGGTGGAATAGCACGTGGAATAGCACATTAAAATTGTTGGATTTCATGTAGGCCTATCACTTGCGATGACCATTGTATATCTTGGTCATTAGCAAATGATACTGCATTTCATTTAAATCAAGATGCATATACAAGTTCACAGATTTGTTAATGGAAATATTTTGAGAAAAGTAATGATAATAATTCTTCACATTGTACCAGTAATATCAGGACAATTAATATATTAACACATCTTTTGATAAAAGTATATTAAAAGTTATGTTGTAATGATACCTCTCAAGCTACGATTCACAACAGGAATAATAACTGTCTGTCTTGTATTCAATGCCGTGAGCATTGAAAAACAAGTAGCTGTGTTCATGCTCGCCTTTCTATTGAAAATCCAGATAGTTATGCAATGTCACTGATCGTGGCTTGCTGGACACGCTTTAATGATGGTGAAATCTTTCAAGGAGTATGTGTTTTCGTAATGATAGGGAATCGTTCGTGGTGGTGGAGTGTGGTTGGGCATTAGATAATTTAGAATCCTGTTTTGAGGCGTATGACTTACTCTGTGAGAAGATGAAATTGTTGTGGGCTGATATACAGGTACTAGCAGTGGTAAATGTCTTATTGGTGTTTATTAGAGGCCTCCATCTCACAGGAGGAATGTGTTGGACATTTTAGATGATCACCAATATCAGTAAAAAAAGTTCAACTACAAAACCATCTGCCGTAATCCCTCAAAAAGAAGTATTTCGTATAGAAGCAGCAGCTCATTAAAGCCTTCCTTTGGAAAACTTTTAAATGTAACTATAAGGGCGATTGCCGCGAGGGCGTGTAGTAGGTCAGAAAACGGCTGCACTGTCTTCAAAACCGGCGATCGATCGCAAAAGTCGTTCGAGCAACCGCTCAGTGTGAAAAGCATTAATTTGTCCATATGAAAAAGAGGTAAAGAGATGTAAATAGAATTAAGGGATTAGAGTGGAAGCACGATAAGTTACACAAATACAACCTTGGACCTAGAGATTTATAGTCTCATGTCAGAGTAGGGCTTCCTACGGTTTTTGGTGCAATAGTCATCAAAATGGACTAGGGAGCTGGGCCAGCCAGAACAACTCATTTGCTGGAGACAGACGCAAATATCAAAGTCAATGCTGACAATAATGACAGAATCAGCTAATGTATATGACACGTGGCAAATTAAACGTACCGAGTTGCAACTGCATTTAAGAATGTTTTTTGGTCTCTAATGATTCACATGTACTACCTGTACACATTTCTCCAATGGTAGCAAGCAGTGTGGGAAGCTACTGATATCTCTCTGGAATCAGCTAATTGACACCCCCCCCCCCCCCCTTTATGCAAAAGCTGTCACTTTGGGATTGATGACTAAAAATAAAAAATAACTTAAAAAGAGGCAAACTACTGAGATTTGTGTGAATTCATAAAATGATACATTTAGCTATCTTTAAGGTTCGGTGTTGTACTGACTTGATATCATTTAGCTATCTGACGGCAGCTACCAATTTGTCTACCGCGACAGCTTACTGTACAGTACACACTGGGCTATTGCGAGGGCAGTAGTAGTAGCTCTGCAAGATAGGGCTACTATAGGACAAAGTATTAGTAAGGTAAAAACAATTTTAATTTCACGGCAACTTAATTTAGCGAAATTAGCAAATAATCAAGTTTTGCAGCAATTTAATTTACACTAATTGAATCAAACCTGCTATGTTCAGACTATAGGCATTCATCTTTATTGGCGGGCAATTATGTAGCGATTGGAGGTTCTTAGCGAAATAGCGAAATTAAATGCTAGCGAAAAATTTACTGTTTACAGATACAGTAATGTGGCTTACTCTGCTTTACATACCCCAATGGCTACCCTGTAATTGCCCACTAGGTGGAGAGAAGGTGGGATGTTGAGAGACAGTACCGGTTGGAGAACGAAGCTACCCACGTAGATACCCCGCGGTTACCACGACGCCATTTTGAGAGGATGGTGAACAGAAAATTCATGAAAGAGGGCGTTATTACACTTGGGCTCCGTTTCTCGTTTAGCGTTTTTGAACGTTTTTAGGGAAAATCATTAACGAAATTAAATTCGAGCATCATCAAAAAAAAACCCCATATAACCGCACTTGTAATAAAAAATGCAAAATATATGGCAAAAAAATATCAAAAAAAAAAACAAAATTTGGGCATGAGAAAACTGCGCGCGTTGAGAGCCGGTGTAACCATAGTACTCCACGACAGTGCAGAAAGCCGCTGTGTGTACACATCCGTATATGCGGCATAAATACACGGAATCCTGGCCGGAGAGTATACGTCTAGTGGCTAGGTAATCCATGTACTCCTGTCTACTCGTTGGTATCCTGTGGTGGTAACCTACCACATGAAGAATTTGGGCCGTGTACTTGATACGTCATCTTAATCTATTTTAACGGTCCTGTACTTTTACTTTAAGTGCTTCATCTGGTGACGCTTTGACACCCTCGGAGACTGAGGTGTTATTAAGAAACCTCCACAGCTGTTTAGTATATGCTCTAGACTCCACTGGTCCCTGCCAAGAAATCAGAGAAAGATTACATGTAAAAACATTACATTATAGCTTTTGCACACATAATATTGCAATTGTTCAATCTGCCCTGCAACGAAAGGTGTTGATGAACACAATCCACGTTTTCTGGGTATTTCTACAGTTTTAATCTGTGCAGAGATTAAGGGCCAAATATGACAAGTTCATCTTATCATGTCGTGTTTCCCTCAAAATTACATTGAATTTCAGAGTAAATTCTCACTGTAGACAGAGTGATCCTGTCATGTGAAACAAAAATTATATCAACAACTGCAACAGTTTGGCAAATATTGGTATGAATATATCATCTTTATGCGGTGTCAATCACAATCAATTTTTGGTAACACGCTTTATTTGCTCTCAACTTTTAAAAATCAGGAATCTGTCACAATAAGCAGTTTTTGAGCATAGATTCTTTTTTCAACAATTATCAGAGTTTTTATGACTTTCAGTATTTCAAAGTTTATTTTCCCCCCCATATAATAATTGAAATTTCATTAGGACAGAATAAAAGGAAATTAGTCACACACACCCTGTTTGTTTCATAGTGGTTGTTTCATATTTCATCTTTCTTTCTTGAGTGCCAGTACACATGGGCATTGACAAAACCCAATTATATATATCCAGCAGGTTTTTGAAATAGCGACCTCACGCATCAAGGCACTCTAAACTACAGAGCCATTCTGGCCATTATTGAAAAAACAAAACAACCCACCAAATCCGTTTATTATTTTGTTAATTTACAAAATTCTCAAGCAGATAAAAATCAATAAGTTAATATAGCAATCTTTCTCTGGAGTGCCAGCACACAAACATTGGGGAAAACATAAAAAAAATCCAAATTTATGATACTGACTGAGGGTTCTTTCCCCTCTATTGAACGCTCGACTATTCTTTTACTTTTTAATTACTCTTGTTCTCGTTACCCCTCCTTTTGTGTTCTCTTTCTTTTTCTCTTCGGCTACACTCCTCTTTCTCTCCTTCTCCTTTTGTTTATCTCTCCTCTGCTTCTCTCGCCTGGTTCTTTGTTACTCATTTCCCTCTTCCTCGTCTTTTTTTTTTTCCCTCTGTCTTCATTTCCGCATTCAGGTTCCATTTTTTGCCCTTTTTATGCTTCCTATTCTTGTTCTCTTTTTTTCTGGATGTTTGCTCTCCCGCGTCTTTCCTTTAAAAAATTATTATTTTTGGTATGTTGCAGGCCAAAATAGATTACACATATTCAAACTTTGTCCATTCTGAACTAGAACTATTATAAAACGTAAAAGGACAAACATTTCTGGGGCTCACATGCAAGCCCCCAAAATTTTTTGAAAACATGGGTAATATTTGCAACAAATCCTTAGAAATGGGTAACACTTTTCTGCCAAATGACCATTAGAAAGAGGTAAGGGTTGCGACTCCTAAGCTGCACATCCCTGACCAAACCACAATCCAAATACTGACGTAAAAAATGGTGCGCATTGGAGGCAGAGTGCCCATCTCTCTGTCTTTGCGTGTGGGCCAGACCTTCATATAATGTGATGTGGGGGGTTACTCTCCTCCTGAAACATCTGAGTATCCTCACCCCCCCCTTATTGCATCCTCCACAGCCACCCAGACCAAGTAATTTCATAAGTCCCTTTTAATAAGCATTCTGTACAGGAAAAAATATTTAAAAAACACGCAGCTAATTCAGTTCTTAGGCTAACCATGTATCGTGAGTACATGCTACCCATAACTTCTATACCAATTCATTAAGGGTCATAACCCTCAATATTGGTACCATCACTATATAAGTGCAGATAAGTGTGCCTTTTTTTACTTTTTCCTGCTTTGTGCGCTTCGCAAGTGCCTTCAAAATCAAAGGCTAACTTATGCGATCCATTTATTCGGTAGATGAATTGAACCACACAAATTCATATTTTTTTTTTTTTTATATAATTTCAATGTTTAGGATATTAACATGCATATAATACGGGGTCAAAATGGTCTACATATGTTTTGTAAGTTACTGTATTTACAAGTAGCATACAGGCATGGCCGTCAACGAGTCAAGCTTGAACTAGATTGCAAATTTTAAGATTGAGATCAAAACTGTGAACTTGAAATGATGATACATTTCTTTCTCTTTTAAGAATTTCCGTTGGCCCACTCTGCTACATGTCATGTGTACTAATTTAAAATAGCAATTAAATGAGGAATGCTCTGCCTTGCAATATTCAAAATTATGTGGTCAAGGCTATCTTTCAACAGTAAACATTTCCACAATTTACACTTGAGGTAATCACATAGCCTTGATCAAGGCTGTCTGCTAAGAACGGACAAACTTGCTATTATTTTTCACACTGTATTGTATTATGGACATTTATTCTCAATTATTTTTTGGAACATTGTGTTTGCAAGCAGGTTTGAAATTAGTGCTTTAGCAATGAAGGGGCTACCCTGTCTAAAGAAAGAATTAAATAAACAAATAAATTAGTACACCACCTGGTGGTCTATATTGTGCACACTGCATCTAGGATCCTAATGGAGCCTACTAGTCTAGTATAAAACCACAAATACCCTTGTGGTCAGCGTGCAGTGATTTTGCTACTGAAATTTGATTTATATTGACCTTGCTAGTGCGAAAGGCTGCAGCATGGAACATAGGCCATTTAAATTTGGAAGACCGTCAAATTGGGTGCTTGATAGTATACAAAATTCCCTACATGAGAGGGAAACGAGGCACAACATTTTCCCGAGGTACTGGCCAGTCCAAGGGAAAATATGTGCCCTAATTTCCCGATATAAACCATGTAGTATTTGTTTTATACACCTCGCTGTCGACTCTTGGGACGAGGTTTGTGGGAAATAGCCATCTATTTTCCCTAGGAAATTAGCATGCGTAATAGGAATCAGCCAATGAAATAGCATGGCTTGTTGTTTCCTGAAATATTCATGAGGTTGTTACAGTTAAAATGAATTCCTCGCCATGTTATTGCTATTTCTCTCTCTATTTTGTTAGGGAGGAGGAATATTTGTCACTCCTCGCATAGGTTTCCTGCTATAGTAGATTCAACCCAGCATGTTACGCCCTCTACTACTTTTTTGACGGTATTGGCATTGAATGAGGGGCATGTGGGATGGAAATTAAAATGCCACACTAAATCTATTGAAACATGTAGTCCGATAGGCAGAGAAAAATCAATTCTATGCTTAATGAAATCATTTCCAAGTCACAAAGCCCATTTATGCTGACATACTCTCAAACACTTGTGCCTAATCTATTTGCTTCAGTGGTTATTACAATGTAACAGGTGAGTTGAATGTTATTATCTTTTGAGGCGCCTGTGTTTTGGATACAATGCTCTAATATTTTTTATGGCAACAACAACATTTTTGAGGCCTTACTCAGAGGGCAAATCATATTGTGTCATATATGAGCCAACCAGAGATACTGTACTCATAGTGTGGTGCAGTTATCAATATGGTTAACTAAAAAATTAACATTCTTGCTTTGTCTGTAGTGTTGGCACATCACATTGCTTTTGTTAAAAGCTTGGCCAAACAGTCGACAATACCCTTTTAATTTGGAACTGCAAACAAACATGTAGGTCACCTTACGACATTCAATAAGATGGCATTCACTTATACAGTCCACCATTACGCATTATCATTTGCCATTAAACATCTATGCCATGTGGGCAATATAGACGTGCATGGTGTCTCAATAAAGAGACAATTAGAATGGGCCTAACTGGGTCCGTTATACCGCACTGATGTCATAAAGATTATGACATTTAATCCCAGTGTTTGATTTATTATTAGAGGCTGACATTTGTGGGCTTTTTTAAAACAAGCAATGACTTGGTTTAACTCAAAATTAAACATTAAGCCATGTTGAAAGATCGCTGCATATTATCTGCTGGTGTTAAGAAATTTATATGTTCAAGTAATCGGGGGGAAAATTGATCGGTTGACACAAAGATGACTGTGCAAAAGTGCTTGAGTATCTTTGATGGGATTCTTGTGAGCAATTTGTTTTCATTAAAGGCCACAATCTACACTACTGTGAAGGCCACAAGCTTAAAAATCTACACCTACTGTAGGCCACACATAACCGTATATCCTCTAATAAACCCGCCCCGGGGGTTGTTGCACAATTTTTCAAAAGGGGGGCTTTATTTTTGAGGTATTTGTTTCCATTATAATTTACATTAAAAAAATCGGCAGCAACCCTCTGCAAGCTGCCAACTTTTAAAATTACCTTCCAGTACTCAGAAATCCGTATTTGAGGGTTGCGGTGCCGTATTTGTTTTTGTTATTTTCAACCTTTTTCGCAATATGACGCCCGAGGCCGCTGTTGGCAAAATAATGTATGATCGCGGGATGATCTCGTTGTACCTTAACCTGTCTCCCTCCCACTTGATGTTATTGTTAGTCTACTTTGTCGACCAACTCCAGCGATCATGCTGTGGCAAAATCAGCTTATCACACCTAAGGACCGCACATTACAATCCATTTCACCACAGCATTTTGATCTGTATATAATTCCTTCCCCCTCTTTAAAAAACTTGTTTTCTTGCTTGATTTCTTTTTCCTTTACTACCACTCATTTTTACTCTTAAATATCACTTTTCATAGTTTGCACAATGGTACAGAGCGACCATAGTGATCGCACAAAGGAAATACTGCCGCCGAAAGGCTGTGAAACTACCATTTTGATTGGCTGGTACGACCTGAATTACGTAGTGTTTACAAGAGCTTCCAATCAAACGAAAACCGCTATTACGATGTAATTAATAGCGACCAAGGTAAAAGGATATCGGGTCAGTATTTATGTCATGGGTCATTGGCGTGCAAACTTAGTTTATTATGCAGTGGGATCAATTCAATGTTATAATATTTATTTATGTGCTCTCTAAATCCGTATTTTTAGGTGGAATTCGCAATTCGTACTCTGTAATTTGGCAACTTCAAACATATTTAAAAAATATAGAATATCCCTACTAGTACAAGTGGCCAGTCAGCTCAGCCTATATGGCAATGTACCGGTGCTCTTAGAAAAATAGGATATCAAAAATCATGCTTGTCCTTTCTAAATATGGCCGCGCACACAGACGAAAATCGCTGATATTTTACCGCTAGATATAGCTTTTAATGTATTCCTTGCACAAATATGGCATTAAAAGATGCAGTTGCAAATCTCAACGTGACAAGGGTATCTGTGCTGTATGTAATTTTAGCAGTGATGTACTTGTTTGGTTGTGGACCAAATGGTAGTTTAAGGCCGACCTTCGTGGCAATCAAAACGTTGGGGGGCGTTTATTTGAGGGTTTTTATTTTTCATGTAAAAAGTAGTGGGGGCGTTTATAGAGGGGGGGCGTTATTAGAGAATATACGTTATTCTCTGCCGTTGGCCTACCCCCCAGTGGAGGTAGTATGCCTGTCTGTCATGAGTCTCCATAATAACAATCAATACTTTTCTTTGATGACTATATGAACAATGCAACCCATTTGTAATGAAACAAATCAGAACAATATGCAAATGATGGGTAGCTAGTATGCATGTAGTGATTACAGATGACATCCTTATTGTCCATCAGTATCCACATACCAAGTTCCAGGGAAATTGGCAGTGCCTAAAGTTTTACCTCTTGTATTAGCCCAATCAGAAAATATGTAACCGAGATGTTCAATATGCTATTTCATGACAGATGAATGGGCAATATTGAGTCCACCACTTACCACAAAACAAGTCTCATAAAAGTCAGTCACTGACTTTAGTTAGGCCAAAATAAAATTGTTTGATTGTCCTCATCGACCGACCCAGAATTTGAAAAAACCAGGAAAAAGTTTTTCCTTTACTGACTGCAAAAGAATACCGACCTAATTTGGAAAAAATTCCTAAAAAGGTTTTTTTTTCCAATTTTAACTTTATGAAATGTAAAAAAAGATGTTTTAAACAGTTTTGCAGTTAGTTGGGTTTTATAATGTACCAAGATGCATTTGAGTAAGAATCAACTTGATTTTTTAGGTTTGAGTAACTATTAATACAAACAAACAGGTTTCAATACAGTTTGCTAGTTGACATTAAAAAAAAAGAAAAGAAAAAAAAAGTTTTTTCTGATCTTAAAAAGTCATCTATGGACAATCAAACAAAGTTTTTTTTTGGCCTTGTTAGAGAAGGTTTACCTTTTAGTTGATGAGAAACATACACATACAACCATACATACAGGACTATGTGACCAACATGATCAAAGACATCAGAAGGTGGTCTTAGTGGGGCCTTCCGCCCGATTAGCTGGCCAGCCCACAAAAGTCATTTTTAAGCAGTTCTGCATTGCACCCAATATTTTTTTTTCAAACGCAGTTGGACCAAATTAATTTTTTGTATGGAATCAAAATCCAATTTATATCCAAAAAATTGTAATCAGATGAGGAGAGCAAAAGGCTATGATGAGATGAAACTAACAACAGACTGTTTCCTAATATACCAAACATGGGTATTGCCCACCAAAATTAAATTAATTGAACCAAACCTTATTGAGTCAGGTTTAAAACATGATTGTCAACAATGGCGGCCACTTTGGATTTTTCTTCAGGGCAGCCTGGTTTTGCACTTTAATTTTTTATAAAAAATGGGATCGCCTTAATCCTAAACACCCTGCCTTATTCTATCCCTTAAGCTCTAACCCTGAAACCATGATCTGTAAACCTTATTACCAAACCTTGACTTTAACACCTAACCTTAAATCTACTGTTTGTAACCCTAACCATAGCCCATAAATGTCTATTAACCCTAAACCTTAAGGTCCATATGCACACAAAGTTAGGGACAGAAGTTTTAAAGTTAGACCGGGTCTACCTAAGTCATAATTAGTTTGTCCATAAATTGACATGATAATGAATTTCAAGTAACTAGCAAATTTCAAAGATTGAAATTCATATATATCTCAAATAAAACCAAAATAGGAGTCGGTCAAGAAAAGAAAATGTCTTTTTCTGGTGGACCCAAAATGTACACGTAGGACCAGGTCAACTGTTAGACTCCGTGGTTAGACTTCTTTTGTGTCACTATGGGACCTAAGTGTTTAAACCCATTACCTTAACTCCGCAATAAGACCCTTAACCTTAACACACCCTAACCTGGATATTACAGATCCGATTCTAGTCCTCCAAAGTTTATATCTCTGATGATTTCCGATAAAACAAACGATAAAGTGGTTCTAGTTGTTTGTTTTTCATGCAATGATAATCTGCGAACCAATTGGAATTCTGTAATTATTTCACTTTAAAAAAATTATGCATGTCTTCCTCATATTGGTCAGATAGATATTGTAGTGCAAAGGGCTAAGGGCCTATATGTACAATAAATAGAAATGTGGTCAAGTTCACCCCGTACACCATACCCCTGAGCTAACATTACATTAATCCTAACCTTTAACAAATACCCCATTTCACATGCCAAGGGAGTTTTTCGGTAATTGCGTAGTCGATGGTGAGTGTTGTTTCTTTTTGGGTTAATATACCTGCCTATCCCACCATTATCTCTTGGTTAATTTGCTTAATCCTAAATCCTTAATTCCTAAAACCCTCAGCCTTAATCCATAATCATAACTTCAAGTAACCTTGATCATAACCCTAATCCTTTCTAATCCAAATTTCCTCTAGCCTTAACTCCTAATTATTAATTTCTTACCCTTAAAGGTTTGTGCAACTGCAACAAGAGATTTTAATATCAGGTGCCTCTAAAAATCGAAAGCCTATGCTTTTTGCCCTGATGTAAAGCTTTTCATAAAAAATATCCCCATCTGAAAGGATTTTTGCTTGAAAATATTTCTTTGGAGCAAACCTTGTGAAATTTTTAATTTAGTATAGGAGACAAATACGAAATTCAGCCTATTGTTTTACAGTGAATATAAGCAAATAAAAATCACCTGTTTCTCTCTTTTAAGACATTCGTAGCCAAACAAATGGTAAGCAATCTATGAATTGTCAATCTTATGAAGTACTTTATGACACAATATTGGGTGCCTCAAAATCTCGTGTTGCACCTTTAACCAGGCATAAACCTACAGAACAAGACTGTTCAAAGTCTATGTAACTCCAAAGCCATGTAGGCATATTTTTCATATGAAATCGTTTGCTAAATAGACTGGTGATAAATATGCTACAAAATGATTTCTCATCTCTTTACGTGTTTCATTAAGGATGAAAAAAGTCCTTAGTTGCAACACAGTCTTTTAAATAATAATCAAATCTCAATTACCATACTCAAGAAGAGCATCCACCTACCTAAAAGGGTAAGATTGCCCTTGAACTTTGCCAAATCTGAAATTGCAAAAAAGAGAGAGAGAGAGAACTACTAGAGGAAAGAGAAAAATAGATGCAGACAGTGCCAAAGATAACCCATTCACATTCATGATGGCATCAATGGTTAGATACTAGCATAATCACGTGCATGGTTTCCTTACATTCCCATGGAGTTACTGACATGTACAAGTACTAGTGATGGAATCCAAACTAAATGAGACTAATCAAGCAGATGGGAGAGGAATAAAATTCACAAGTGGACACAGAGTATCCAATGGTGCTGCGTCAATGCTTAATTTGGTACATAAAAAAACAACTACTTTTTTTTTTTTGTCAAACAAATTTTACTCTCATTCAATTTCACAAAGCCATGACAGATGGGGAAGCATACAAATTAAATGACACTTTCAGGTGCATACCCATAGAATCACCAGGCTGTTAACTGCTGAAATTATTCATGTGCTGATTTGTGCTGTTTGGAAATTGGTAATTAACCCCCCCCACACCACCAACCACACACACACATACACACACACAGGCTACCAAAGAGAATTTGACCAAAACAACAATGGGTGGTGCTCCGCAGCAAAGGAAAATAATCAGTTGGAGGTGGTAAGAGAGCAAAGCACATCACATACACAGTGTAACTCCACAAAAACAGTAATAGAACACAGGAGGCTCACTGCCCATCAAGAATGCAATTCACATCACTTCAACTTTATTCCATCAAAACCACACAAATTTTCTAATATGTCTAAGCATCCAGTTTCAAGGTGAACTCTTCAAACAACAAACCATACACCATGGGCTTAGGACTTCAAATTCGTATTCACAAAGCGCCTCGACTCTGTTTGAACATCAAAACAGCTCCAAGACCAATTCCCTCATATGAGCGGAATCTTATCAAATGAAACCCAAAGCATGTGCCAAAAAAATTAGTCCGTATTGCTACGAACAGTACTACTACTGCCATTTTGCCCCAAAAACCGCCTTTTGTGGTTAAAACCACTAGGCCTCACACTGACCAGAACTGTACAATGGTCATCACTCTATCCCCAAGGGGTACTAGTACCCACCCTGCCTGCCCTGCCCTGCCCTCACTCTGGACAAACTACACCCCAGAAGAGCCCTGCACCTTCAGGGGCACCACTACCCCACTAAGCATGGGAGTGGGAAATTTGCTGAATGTCACTATCTATCTACGGCCGCAGCCGAGAAGTGTTCACCATGTAGCGCCAAATGTCCAGTTTGTCATAGGTGGGATGTCAGATGGATTCCTGGCTGGAAAGTCTAAAGCAAATCCACATCAAGTAGTGTAAAGGGGCGTCGACCCCATTTTTGGCATGGTAACTTCCAACATGTGACGTCGGAGGACACTTGCCTCAAGCGCACGATGACAGTGACCGGCAAATCGGCACGGCGTGCGGCAACAGAGATGAAATTGGAGGGATATCTCCAAGATCGGCTTTGCGTCGTGATCACGCTCAGGAATGTTACATTCACACACTGGTTTGCTCTCTGCGAAAATTGCACGGGGAAAAAACAAAAAATAGTGCCAGCCTAACCTAAACAACACACTTAGGAAAGCCTTTTGGCATAAGGTGCTGACAATCAACAGTGTCGCCGCAGAACTGGCACTCAAGCCGACAATGCTGAAAATAGCAATTTGAGGGATCTTCCCCCCTAAACAAAAGTGGAGACCACAACAGCCAGAAGGCGGGCCTCGTGTGCACAAAATCGGATACCATTGCGGATTGCCAGTGGGGCCAAAGGGGTCATTAGTGGTTATCTGTGCACAGCCCATATACTCACTGACGTAATAAAAATCGTCAAAGGTCTCACCAAAAGGTCAAATCTTTAACATTGCTTCGATTTCTTTTTAAAATGGGGCTCAAATTGTTCATTCTTCCTCAAAGATTGCAACAAAAATGTTTGAAATGTGTAAATGGATGACCTGTTTGTCATTATCTCAATAACCAAATACAAAAGGGTAGGGCCAACTAAACTACCATTACCCTTTATTATATCTAATAAAACAAACCCATGTGAAACATTCCGAATGTTTATATGGTTGTTTATAAGCCCATTATCAAACCTGTCATCTTTGAGATGGATTTGAAGACCACAGTCCATGACCTACTAGTACATTCCTCATTTAGTATATACTCTGTAACCTAGAAGTACAAAGTAAATTACATTGATGCGCTGCACAGCATTATTGCGCCTTACTAATAAACGCGCTCTAAGGCGCAGTCTGAAATCCATGAAATCGTGCCACTATTTAGGATAGGACACAGCCACATGGTACGAACCAAAACAAATCTCTTACACGATACACAAAATATGGTCGTATAAGTCGCCATATTAGGCATCCGTTGTGAGACTTGTGTGGGAGTTATTTTGATTACTTTGTACTTCCTGTAATGGGAGTATAGTTGAAAAGACCGGGCTCTAAATTTAGATCACAAAATTCTATTGTTGCCTGCCTGTGACTTAAACATGTTCACATCACCTATAATTTACATCATGCACCATATCATATTATTCAAAGGTTCAGCACCTACCTCTACATCAGTCTGGAAGTCAATAGATCTACTCTCTGCCACTACTGCCATCTAAAGCCAGCACATTCCATGCATGTTAACCACACAAATAAAATAACAGTCTGTGATCATTTTCATGGAGGCAAGTCAATACTGTTGTAATGTGATCATTTTTGTCCCTGAGCCACTGTAGTATTTGTTCAGGTTGAACCAAAAGCAAAATCCACCCTAAAAGCAGACTATGTTGCGTGCATTCCAAAGTGTTTTAAGCACTCATCCTATAAAAATCTTACCCTCAATTTCTCAACTCTCTCACTCACTTTCGCCTTAGGGTTCACAAGTTCACCTTAGCAGACTTAACACACATGATCATCAGACTGGATATATGTAATGTTAATGAATTTTGCAGAAAGAGTGATTGATGAAACACATTCAGTGTCCATGGCTCAATCACAAATAGCCTCATCTCCAGAACCACAAATTTCACTGGACGATGTTTGATTTGAAAGTTACGAGCAAAAATGTGTACCAATTTGGTCGATTATTTTTACAGTTTCAGTCCTGTATTATTCTCCAATTCATGTAGCGATATAAATTTTGGGAAGTGACCGGTTTTGCCCACTCTCTGCAGTGGTAAGCAAATTACATCATACAAACCTAGCAAACAAATAATTGACCAATTTTTGTAATAGATATTGTATTAAAGACTGATTATCGCTGCTTATCCCTTTATTTCACAGAGTGCTCTATGAGAATTACAAAATCACATTATTAGCTCTCACATCAAAACGGGCTGAAATATCAGTGAAAGACTTTACAGATGTGGTTTTAGGGTAAGGCCATTTTATCAAGATGAAAACTTTATACTTTATAGGGTCACCCTCCTTTAATTCTATTGTAAACATACCACATTATTACAAAACACTAAATCCCACCCATTCAACCCATGATATCACCAGGGCATATCACTGTTGGACAACACACCCTTCAGCTTTCTACCGCATATGATGACACAGGCCCACTTGATACGATTACACCATTTGAAACCCCTCCAGCACAACATATTCCAATTGCAGGTATACATCAGTCACACACACACACACTGATGGGAACACAATTTAAGCTACAAAACATGAAACTTCTTAAATACTCTGTTCTCCTTTTCTCTGACGATTGGAACAAATATGGCATCATTTGCTGTAGAAGTGATTATATAACAGCTCTACCTCAATTGCTCAGGCAATTTGCCAGGTGGGTTTCTAAAACCACACAAACACACAGAGCATGGCAGGCACTGATGCAAATATGGAAACCATTCGAGTGCTCCACATACCCATTCCCTGTGAGTGTATGTTTGTGTCGATATATGTTATGCGAAGCTCAATCTTAAAAAAAAAAAAAAAAAAAATTAAATATTTTATGCATATTTTGAGCAGCATGGATCCTGAGCGTGCATTTGCATTTATATCTTCAGTTCTTCACGCATGTGCATAATTATACTATATCATGGATACAATCTCTTTCAGCTCAAAAAATCTGTATCACACCAGCGTGGCCCCTCACATAACCACGGCACTCTTTACAGCACAAATCACTGAAACTCGAAATAGCCTCATCTCCAGAACCACAAATTTCACTGGACGATGTTTGATTTGAAAGTTACGAGCAAAAATGTGTACCATTTTGGTCGATTATTTTTACAGTTTCAGTCCTGTATTATTCTCCAATTCATGTAGCGATATAAATTTTGGGAAGTGACCGGTTTTGCCCACTCTCTGCAGTGGTAAGCAAATTACATCATACAAACCTAGCAAACAAATAATTGACCAATTTTTGTAATAGATATTGTATTAAAGACTGATTATCGCTGCTTATCCCTTTATTTCACAGAGTGCTCTATGAGAATTACAAAATCACATTATTAGCTCTCACATCAAAACGGGTTGAAATATCAGTGAAAGACTTTACAGATGTGGTTTTACGGTAAGGCCATTTTATCAAGATGAAAACTTTATATACTTTATAGGGTCACCCTCCTTTAATTCTATTGTAAACATACCACATTATTACAAAACACTAAATACCACCCATTCAACCCATGATGTCACCAGGGCATATCACTGTTGGACAACACACCCTTCAGCTTTCTACCGCATATGATGACACAGACCCACTTGATACGATTACACCATTTGAAACCCCTCCAGCACAACATATTCCAATTGCAGGTATACATCAGTCACACACACACACACACTGATGGGAACACAATTTAAGCTACAAAACATGAAACTTCTTAAATACTCTGTTCTCCTTTTCTCTGACGATTGGAACAAATATGGCATCATTTGCTGTAGAAGTGATTATATAACAGCTCTACCTCAATTGCTCAGGCAATTTGCCAGGTGGGTTTCTAAAACCACACAAACACACAGAGCATGGCAGGCACTGATGCAAATATGGAAACCATTCGAGTGCTCCACATACCCATTCCCTGTGAGTGTATGTTTGTGTCGATATATGTTATGCGAAGCTCAATCTTATGTAAAGTTTGGACATATAGCCTGCAGCAACAGCATTTTTGTACAATCACTTATGCAGAAGTTTGCAACCATTATCCATTCCCAATTTAGTGACAATATCTCACAAAAAAAAAAAAAAAAAAAAACTTCCGGGGGGGGGGGGCAGTTGTATTAAAAGGTGGATATGATGCGTGAACATGGACTTCCGAAATGCACCCTAAACGAGTATTTCCACCGACTAAAAAGCATACCCTAAACAAGCATTTTTGTCTGTTTTGCTACCATAAACAAGTCTTTTTGTCAGTTTTTGCTACCTTAAACAAATAAGCAATGCATTGTGTTGATAATATACCCTTATTATCTGGCTTTGGTTGTGTTGCTTTACTTCAAAATTACAATATTTTTGATGATTTTGATCTCGCGTACATCACAATTTTGGGATTACGAAAAAAAACATACCCTTTTTTTCCATATTTTGCTGTTTTGGACACCCTAATCAATGTACGCGCGTACATCGCCTGTTGGAAAAAAGACGCCCTTTTTACGCGTTTTCTTGTTCACGCATCATATCCACTTTTGAATACAAGTGCCCCCCCCCCCCGGGGTTTGTCATACTCGACAGAGTTGGATGTTACACAATGTTGTTTACACACTTGGCAACAAGAGTCCCTTGTATACAATCAATCAATAACTTGAATACAATACATGAATGAATGCATCGTTCCCATTTCACTTTGTCCTTCCCCTTTCCTTTTTTCTCTCCCTTTCCTTTCTCCCCTTCTCATCCCCATTTTTCCTCTATATGTCATCCCCATTTCAGTCTTCAGGAGCAGTCCCCCCTGCTGGTTATGGATAGATTTTATTGGAAATTAAATGAAACATGCCCTTCCTCTTTCCGTCTTCCTCTTCTTTCTTCACTTCTCCATTCTTCCTCTTAGTCATCCCCATTTTAGTCTGGGGGAAGCTACTGCCTGGATAGATTTTAATTAAAGGAAATGTGGGAAATGGTGACAGAAATATGTTTGCCAATTTTTTCCACACAATAATGCATTTCTGAGATATTTCAAATTTTATGGTTTCAATTTCCCATAGGCTTTGTACAGGGACTGATTTTGGCACTGTGCCAAACAAGAATTATGAGGTGCGTAATTAAGATGGCCCTACAACTGCGGTTTAATCGCATTTTATTGAAAATATGCAAATGAGCTCATTATTATCCATAACCTATCCAAAAAAGAATACAGCAAATGACCACATCATGTTCTATCACTGTGCCATGTTTGAAGTTCATTGACTATCCAGTTTCGTCTGTAGAATGGATTGATGAATTTTCTTCCACACATGTAGACATCCATCTGCATGCTCCCATAGGCCCTGCACAACAATGGTTGTGAGGGGGTTGGTTGTTGGGCCAAAGAGGGAAAAATTGCTGTAAATCTATTTTTTAATAATTTGTTTTAAGTTATAGATTATCTACAAGATTGGTTTTCATTTTATGGTTTCAAATGTATTTTATTTGAAGAATAATTTGTGTGCTAGCCAATTATATTGGCAAGCAGCAGATAAATTAAAGACAGTAGTACTTTTAGGGAACCCTTTTGACATCATTAAACTTTGGAACATATAATTCAATTTCTATTTCTAGTCTTGCATCTTTTCAAAAGTGTAAAAATACAACTACTGTAATATCCAGAATTTAAGCTTAAAGGTGCAACGAGAGATTTTGAGGCATCCATATTTTCTGCCATATGTAGTGGTTTCATATAGATTACACACAAAATAGATCTCTTACTTTTTATTTGGCTACAGAAATGTCTTAAAACTGAAAACAAAAAGGTGATTTTTATATACTTATATTTCAATATAAAACATACACTGAATTTCCTATTTGCTCCTATAGGAAATTAGAAATTTTGTAATTTTTGTACCAAAGAAATAATTCTCAGCTTAATCCTTTCGGATGGGGATATGTTTGATAGGAATTTTTACATCATTGCAAAAGTCAGATTTTTCACATTTTTTAGGAACACCTGTTATGCAAAATCTCTCGTTGCACCTTAAGAAGCATCAAGGTGGTTCTCGACTAGTGTTGCCAGCTTTAACGATCCACCTTTCCTTCACTCTCTGAATAAGTTGACCTCTAATGACTTTTGACCTTATTATGTGACCTTTAACCCTACTCTGACATGCGGGTGGAACCTATGTCATGTAAGGGTTAATTAGACCCCACAAACAGCTCACCCTCTTTTAGATGTTATGACCCAAACAATTTTTTAAAACTTATCTTTCACTTTTAATTTTAAAGGTGCTTGTTCCGGTTTATGTCTATTGTGTTCTCCACTTGATATGAGAGCCTGGTAATTGCATATATATGCACCATCATGTACTGTGGGAAACAAGCTCCTTGCAGTTTTGAAGCAATAGAAGCAATAATGCATATTGCAAATCCCTATTCAATACTGTGCCAATATTGATGGCTAACCATTAAAACGGCAGTTTTTTGTTTATATCTTGGGAATGAAATGGATTTGAGGGCTCAAAATTTCAAGACGACAATTTGAAAAATACGGTCTTTCATCTGATGTCAAAATTGATACTACTTCCGGGTAAATCAGGGGGTCCCAAAGACGATCGGAACACGCACCTTTAAGGTATTTACATGTACAAAATTTTTAAGTTTTTAACATTTTTGCACAATCACTTATAGTGCCTTTAATTCCAAGGTAGTCATGGTAATCCACTCTTGCAAGGAGTTGGCTGAAGATGTTATATTGGTTAATGGCTCAAGTGGTCTTTAAGGTCAGTTGTATGTCAGGGCCAATTGCCAGTGGTTACTAAATTATGTACAGCTACAGAAAGTACTTGCATGTAGTTGTACATGTAGGTAGGTACTGCATCAATAATGCATCATGGGGGTACCTTTGGAGTAGAGCTAAGAGTACACATGGAGTAGCCCAAGCTCAGGGTACACCAGGGTAAGCACTTGTCAATTTAATCCCGGCCCTGGGGGTCCCGGACAAGCGGCGCGGGTATATGCCAGGACAAAGCCGGGCATGTACAAAAAATATTGCCCCGCAAGCGGGATGTTAGCGGGACTTCGCCGGGAATGTTACATTAGCTTGTCCCCGCCCTGCCGGGCCAATCATTGATGATTGATAGATGGGAATTAGCCGGGAGATACAAAAAATTTTCCCGGCACCGCCGGGACATAAACGGCGACTTTAACGCATGCCATGTGTCACACCATATAAACCAGGCTATCAGTGAGAGCAGTAGGCCTGTCAAATCTTGTAGTATATGCACCATTTTTATATAGCTACAATTGCAGTCCGATCTCGTCCATGTCGTGAAAGGCAAGACGCAAGCTATACAAGTAGCACACGCTAGTCGTAGTTGAGATATTAACTAATCTGAGGATCGATATTTAAAAAGTAAAATCGCAGGCAGAACAACATCAAAAATCAACAGGAAAATGTTTAAAAAAAATTAATATCAAATGCATCCACAAGGAAGTACTAGGAAGTTTGTCTGATCATTTAATTAATAAAATCACCTTAGTGCTACAGCAGAGGCCCATTTTTTCTCGATAGGTGGTGACCTATTTTGAACCAAGGTGTCATATATCAAATTGTAGCTATAGGTCTCAGGAGTCAGGAAAGGCATGATAGAAAATATAAAACATGTACAAATAAGGTATGGGGTGTCAAAGGTTACCCCCTATTTCAGTATGGCAAACTTTGATAACATGCTGTTGTTGATACTGTATCAAAAAATCTGGGAGTTGGTCCCAGTAATATTTGTGTAACACAATTTGACACCGAATATTCTAAAGTGATAAATGCCTTTCTTTCCCCGCCCCACCCCCAACTCTTACCCCCACACCAAGCATTTTGAGATTGGGCTGTCAGAATCCTTGCACTAATTTGTAAATGAGAAAAAAGTGATGGTGCATAGTGATCAGAAATTATCATGGGGTTATCATGCAAGGGCATTTTGATTTTTGGTGGGGCTCTGATGTGTGTGTATGTGGTGTGGGGGGTGTCTTAGTGGGTGTTCAACAGCGGAAGCCTAAAATTGATTAGTTTTATTCTATACAATTTATCTGCGGAGACATTGTGCCAAGCGATGACGGTCCAAGGTTGTCAATTCATAAGTTAACCCTAATTTTTAATCATCTTAGGGTAAGGGCAGTGCGTAACCAGTGGGGCACCCTTTCTCAGAACCTTGCCACCCACATCCCAGTTTACATTGTCTATGGAGAAGGGACCAATTCGGCCACATTCACAATTTATGCGGTCAGGCACCACTTCTGCCCCCCCCCCCCTTGCAATGTTTGCGCCACTGTAAGAGGTAGGGTTAGATAACTCGCACATCATTCTTAGCTAAGAAATGCGTTGTTCAGTAAATTTTTAGGCATGAGGCGCAACATCTCTTAGCTTAAAATGGTAACAATAGGACTGCGGCGTAACTCTTTGATAGCAGAAAGTGATTAGTTAGGTAAATTTATACACCTACACTGTTACAAAAATCTTTAAAAAACGTCATGTGACTGTAAGACGGGAATCGGAACGTGCAAATAATGACTGGTATAAGGGGACTCGAAACGTGCAAAAAGCGGTATAAAAGCGTCGTTTTAACGTTGTGAGTCCCATCTGCACAGTTAAAAACGCGTGATTTTAACGCATCATTTTAACAGTTTACAGCGCAATCCTCTTTTGGTTCTATGGGTTATGTTGAGTTATTATTCCATATTTATCTAATGATGATAAATGGGGTTGAAACCAGTGATTGACTCGACTTTTAGATTTCCTATGGGTTCTATTGGCACATTTTTTCACAAGCTATTTTAACCCTTGTTTTACCAAGCCTTATAACGGGGGAGGGGGATGATGGGGGGGTTACCGAGCCCCGCGTTGAGTTCGTTATAAAGCTCCGATGCTTATGATTTTGATAACAGTGGATAGGTATAGGCCTTTCATTCCATTGATATCAAAGATAAGTACCAAAAACATACCTAGTATAGCTTCACAATTGACGTAATATATTACCCAGAAAGTAGGCCGAATCAAGTGGTGCTAAAAGGTAGGAATATCGGATTTCATACGGTTTTCAGCTCGAAAATCAGGCCCAATTTGTACATGTATTACATAAACAGAGTTTAGACCCGTATCTGTGAGAAGATTTTAAAAACGTTACATAAAAATAGATTGATGGCAACCCCCCCCTCTCACCCTTTCGACTTTTATTGCCCTACCCAACGCCGGTTGAAGGTACTCCCTTCAATATTTTTTTTTTTCGCTTAAAAGACCGGAAAGGATGAGGAAAAGAGTACCCAGAAGTTTTTTTTTTTACGAAAGCCTTTGGATTTTAACGCACCGGAGGAAAGTTCAATGGGGGTAGTAAACAACCCTTGTTAAGACAAGGGTTAAGGTTTATAGAAAGAGGAATATAAACATGGATAGAACAATTCATTTTGAGTGGTATATATAATACGAACCCTTCCATAATTAATTTAAAATGATATGAAAATCCCGGGGGGGGGGGGGCTCTCACTTATGGTTTGGGCAGAGTGATGTTTTCACTCACAATTGGTAATTATTGGGGTTATCCAAGGAGACAACTTTGAGGGTGGGTAATAATGCTGTATAAATGCGTCCGTCGTATTACTTCGAAAATAGGGGCAAATCATTGCTTTCGAAATGCGTCAAACTAGCTCAAAAGGTAACAATAGCTCAAGAATTTTTGGTTCACGACCATGCTTCCACAGCATCCACTTTGTAAATCATTTGAGTGTGTGGTGATCTTGCTATGGAGGACAATGTAACGTATACTAGCACAATAGTACGATTTGTACATCATGTTTTTTGGCGGGGATATCTACAACAACATGTATTTGCCATAGGTTTGTACAGCGAAGGCGGTGGCAGGCGAAAGTGATGATGATAATTGCTTTCATTTTTGGCACATAAAGGGTTAAAATTAACTATCTTTTCTGATTATATAATTTGTTTAAGCGTATATGCCCATAATAAGCAGAAAAAGATTTGACAGAGTTGTTGAAAGTTATATTTAAAATCACGCGAACGTTAGTGTTAGAGGGGTGGAAAAAAATTATCTCATGGCAAGAAAGTTATGTATTTTAATTAAACATGAATTGCATCGATTAGTTAGACAATTAAAAACAAGTTAAAGTTCCAAATTGGTTTTCCACAAGTGATAAAATCGCAGAAAAAACAAACCCCATGCGCATAGGTAAGGGCGTAACAGGGGTTACTTGTCAAAGGGGGGGATTTTTGACGGAAGATGTTCTAGTGGGAGGGTGGTTTAAGGACAGATTTTCCTGTTTGCAAGTGAACATTTCCTGGCAGGTAAAAAGCAAAAAAAAGATGATTTTTATCAAGATTTTCACGCTCTTTTCTTCCCGGTTAAAGATCTCTGGGGTGGCACCATGCCCCCCAAACTTTTACGCTACTGAGGAATGATGATTTACTTTAATTCATCAAAACTTTACACACTGAGGTATAGACAGCTTCACTCCAAGAACCCCCCCCCCCAACTTTGATGCCTACTTACCCCCAGGTAAGGGATACACATTGTTTGGCTTAAATTTGTGCAGATGTAATGAACATGAGAATGGGAGATACTGAGATAATTACAATTAAAGTTAAGCGTTTTTAATCCTGGGAGGGAAAAGTGAAGTCAGAGGCTGTTTGGAGCCGCATCACTATGAATATATTGGTAGTAATATTGTAATTTCGGTGGACCCCCCTTCCATGGTGATTCACAGTACTTTGAATTATTATATAATAAACGTGTGATCGGTGATAACCACATAACTTGATAAGGCATATCCAAACAATGCTTATGACGCAAAGCATGTTATTTTGTAATATAGTAGATGCATACCAGACTTTTACCAGTGTCAAATTTCATTATTGGTGATTTCATAGGGGTCCTTTCCCTCCTCATAACTCAACCTGTACACGTTTATATTTTTTGCATCATGCAGTTTCGGATTCCTCGAAATTTCAAGCTTCATGTGTGAATATGAGGCACGTGTTGTTCAAATTATGCGTCACCGGTACGAAAAATAAAGTGGTTTTTCGGGCTCTTGGCTGCAAAGCACTACTTAGGTAGTGAAAGCTATTTGATATTTCTCGCTAAATGCCAGGATATTGTCATTTCATGGATTTTTTAAACAAAACCAAAAAGGTTGGTTCTCAAACATTGAAACTTTTCCGATGTGGTGAATTTCGGCTCGGTTCTGACAATCCGGCAATCCAAAGTGTAGTATAATTCTATATAGCTAGACCTGTTGTCGCATAGCCGGGACCGAGCCGGGATTGTACAGAGTTTTAAAGCAGTCCCGCCCCCACTGGCCGAGAATATAAGGGGATTGTCACACCGAAGCCCGGCTAGTAGGGACCGGGACATAGCGAGAGATGTACAAAAAATATAAGCCCGGCTACCCGGGATTTCATGCTACTTTAGCGGGGACAAAGGCGGGGGTGTCACGAGTGCAAAATGTACATTCCCGGCTAAGTCCCCACTAGTCCCGGGACCCCCAGGGCCGGGATTGAAATTGACAAGTGCATAAAAATCTGGCTGTGCAGTAAGGTCCTTTGATGCAAGAGTTATCAAAACTCAACCAGGGATTTGCGCAGTATGGCAACTTCTTGTTGGAAACAGCAACATAGAGGAGTGATGACGACGACGGATGCCACAGACAACAAAATCTGCTATGGCAAAAATCCATCGGGGGTTAAAAAGATCACTCACCCTTATGGCTACTACTATTGTAACCCCTGAAAAAGTGCAGGTCGTGTTCCATTACAGTTCAAATGTAATATAAATGCACACAGAATGTACTATGGTATCCTAAACATTCTGGGAGTTTTAAAAATAAATTTGTCCAGTTTTAACATCGAAGTATAGCTCAAAGTCCATAGCCCATCGCTAATAGCCCTGCCACTCCCAGAACCCCCCAGATTTTTTCCTGAAGTGTCAAATTTTGGTGTCCTGAAGAAGCTAACTATTTTTCTTGTTACTTAGGGTTAAAAGACATTTGGTTGGATGTTATTGAGTGAAAATCTGTCCCCATTTTGGTTGACCAATATTAATTTTCTGAATACTCTAAGAGCTACAAATCATTTTTTAAATAGCTCTCATCAAAATGGATTAAAATAATTGAAGAAAACTTTACAGATGGAGGGTTTAGGGTCCAGGTCCTCCATTTTAACGATGAAAATTTGATATAGTTAATATTCGTAAAACGAGTCATCACTTTATATTATTTATTATTGGGCTAAAAGTACCCTTCAGAACGGTGGCACTCCCTGAATTACAAATCGCGTTGCACCACATTTCAAAAATAAACAAAACACTAACAATATCATATAATCAAATTACATCAGAAAGAATATTATACAAAGAATTCACACATGCAAGCACAGAACCCCCACAGAACCGGAGAATGCTCCACAATTAAGGAAATAAACACCATAAAATAAGTTAACTTTCAACCTTCAGTAGAGCACCCGTCCGACCACTACTGGGCTCGTGCCTGCATATTTCCCCATACATTTTATCATATACATAATCATATCATACTCAAGCATGGAGGAGTGTATAAAAAAACCGAAAAGCCTGTGATGGACACAGGTTGGAAAAGCATTAAAAACCCTGCTAAATCCCAGAGGCACCCCAGAACAAAGATTTATTGACCACATCATAGATTATTTTGTTAAAAGTTACCCTAACAGAGTGTGCCTTTAAGGTATGATTTTGATGAGATTAATCAAAAATTAGTTCCGCCACGTGGACCTTTGAAGAAAGAACACATAAGTTAATTTGATGAATTATCCACCAAAAAGAATGCATTCCAATAGTTAGAGTACCCATGTTGATACAATTTATATTGGGGCCTTTTTAATCTTCATCATAACGTACAATCTGCAGGGCTTCACATGAAAACAAAATGTACCAAGGTCTTCAGGAGACTGGTCATAGCTTACCTTCACAAATCCAAAGATTTTTTTTCCAATTTCTTTGTTACGACTACATACTCGCCAAACTTTTTAAAAGTGTATTTTGTTCTGGCGTTGAATTTCAAGGAAGCACCCTCAAAATCCTATTTATCCAGAGGTAATTTTCCATGCAAGGCTCAAAATGTTATATAGAACATATAATTCGTCAAGGTAGATTTTAACTCCATATGTCTATACCAATTAACGTTATGCATGTTCTTACTTATATCTACATACAACATAGACCACTTTGTATTACAGGGTTATCCCGAAAACAAATGATCTAGACCACAATTACTTAGAGACTTTTTACAGTACTCTGACCAGTTCCAGGGCATATTGATTTTGTTTGTGCTAAAATCGTATAAGATATTAAAAAGTAGCTTCGGTAATCTATCATCGGTCATAATCTGTGAGCGTTGAACATAAGACATTCTTTGTTTATCCTGGATATATTTGATAGTATACCAGCCAAGGTCCCCTAATATTGCTTCCTTAGCAGTATTACGCTGGGCCTTTAGAATACGACGACCCATCAAAATTTGAAGATTTTCTAGTTTATCAATATCAGAATACTAGATGCAAACCAAGCAGAACATGCATAATTCAATGAGGGCAACACAATACTTTTCCATAAAAGATCGCCATAATAAACTCGATCATAATCATATTGATTCCCAAGGATAAGCATCACATAGGCAATTAGCCTATTACCTCTTTTTAGAACATCTTCAACATGAACATGCTTATGGTCTGTTAAAGTTCTACTTATTATGACTCCAAAATATTAATATTCATTGACTTCTTTTATTACACCATTACCTATAGTCCATTTAGTTGAACTATTGACACGTTTACCTGTTATAAGAACTCCACATTTTGCATGA
>JAMKCH010063533.1:0-14896 GCA_023653785.1 Ophioderma brevispina
TCAAGTCAAAATTAGACTAGTGTCACAGTTCCGTAACGCCATGGGAATTGGGCGAGGAAATTCTAAATTTTAGCGAGTAAAATTGTACAGTTGTATTTAAAAATTAATTAAAACATACTATTTAGCAGTGATGGAGAGTTGTTTCTTTTGCTAATGGTGCCTTTAAAACTGTACTTTGTGTTTTTGATCGCAAGAATGAAGCCATTTCTCTCCCCGGTGCGAATTTTCACGCTTTGCAAAGGTGCAGAATTCTGAAACAATTTGATGTTTTGCTGGCATTTTTGTGCCTTTAAATGCATTAGATTTTTTATTTTGTTTCAATCAAGTATGTTTCTATTAAGAACAAAATATATTAAGGATGAAATCAGGATCCCAAACTTGATCATTTTGATTTTTTCTTCCAAAGTCAATTTTGCCACAGAAGTCCATGAGCCTTTTCCCAGTCCCTATATTAGTAAAATATAGGGACTGGAACTGAGTCTAGTCAAAATCAACAGCCCATTCGTGAGAGTTTTCTGCAGTCTGATACACTTGTGTTATTTTGAGGGCTTCATAAAATCATAAAAGATATCATTGAGAGCTGGAATCTAGTCAATTTTGCAATGCATCATAGGACTTCAGCTGACAACTTCACAAACTGTGTGTGAGACAGATTTACTATTATGCGTATCAACATAATCTTGTTACAGATGATTGCACGCTTGCACAGTGATCCACTGATGATCAAAATCACTCCTCTTCAAATGCTTTTAACACACATCTGTGACGTCACCGTATTGTTTTTTCACTCCATTATTTTGCACGAATGGAGCGAAAGTAACAATAACACGCCATTCGTAACTCAGAAAAGCGACTGCTTTCGCCGAGTTTTACGAATGGCGTATTATTGGATACATACGCTCCATTCGTGCAAAACAATGCAGGAAAAACAATACAAAGCAGGTATTACAATATGGGCACAATTTAGAAATATATTTGCGTTTGATAAAAATCACATGAAAATAAAGATGTTATACCCATATAACGAGTTAATTTTTGGTTTGTTCCTTTTTAGTTTCTGTGTTGTTTATTTTTTCTAATGTAAGTTATGAATCTCACAAGAATGTCGTACTTTTTTATTATTTTGTATGACTTGGAGTATTTCAATACATTTTTCAACTATATAAATTCTTGATCTCACAAGAATGTCATACTTTTTTTTATTATTTTGTATGACTTGGAGTATTTCAATACATTTTTCAACTATATAAATTCTTTGTGTTTGAAATTTTTGAAATTTGACTTGTTTGATCTTGTATTTCATACATGGTTGATCTACTTTTATTTCATTTATTCCTTCAACTTTTTTTTATCGTGTACTTAGGCCTAGAATATTTTTGTTCAGTATTGTTTTTTTAATTTGTCAAAATCTAACCGAAACTTGCTGGTTCTTTGTATCTTTTGTGCGTTTTCTTTATATGTATTTGTGTTTCCCTGTTTATTTGATCTAAGCTTCAATCATAATCATAGTATTTTTCTACTGTAACATTTGTGTAAAGTATATGCATGAATTCAGTTTTTGTTTTCAATGAAATATATGCGACGTTTAAAAATTTCATTTTTTTTCATTTTTAAAAAGGACACGAGGACAATTTTCTAGGAAGCAGCGCCCACATTTTTTTGCGAACCTGAGTTTTTGCATTATTTGAAATGCCTATCAACATATTCGATTCACACATGAAGTGATAATAAGCTAATTACACCGGCTTTCTGTAATAAGATGATTAATCTTTAGTATTGCTTTGATTTTTCTGTCGTATACGACAGAAAAATCAAAGCATTTAGCTTTTCTATCGAGCCAATTATGGTTTGCAACGAGAGATTCACATATGGTTCCTTAAAAAAAATCGACAGTACTGAATTTGCCCCCCCCGGATGTAAGGCTTTTCCATCAAAAAATATCCCCATATAAAGGTTACGCTGAGAAATGTTTTCTTTGGTACAAAAAATTGTGAAATTTCTCATCGTAAGGTGCAAATAGAAAATTCAGGCCCCTATGTTTTACATTGACATAAAGCACATCAAATCCTCTTTCCTCTTTTAAGGATTTCTGTAGCGGAAAATACAGGTGGAGATATCTATTGCGTAATATTTGGTGCCTCAAAATCTCTCGTTGCACCTTTAAGGTCAATTAAGGCTATGCGCTACACACGTTTGATGGTTGTACATTGTAACAATTTTTTTAATTTCGGTTTAGGGTGAGAGTGTGGGAGAGCGTGGCTAGCGGTTAGGGTTGGGCCTCTGGCGCCAAAGTACCATCAAAATTCCCGGGTGCGAATCCCGGTGGGGTCGTGGCACTTGCTGGGATTTATTCGGGTAAATATCAATTCTGGATGTGATCTGTATACCAGTATTGATTAAAACAGAATATCGCTTATCCTCCATGGTTTCACTTGGAATTGGGCAAAGGATCATGAAAGCATCCGTCCTCGGAGGGGACGTTAGCCGTCGGTCCCCGTGTACAGAGGGTCCAACGTACATGTACATCGCAGTCAAGTGTCGAATAAGGAGTAGGGTGTAAAAACCCCTGACTGTTCCCATCCGCCCCGGCCTCTCAAAAGCGGGCCAGTTAAGAGCGTCCGTATCATGGATACAGCGTATGGCACGCTCCCACGTATCAAATCATGGCGAGTAGTTTCATGCGCTGTAGATCGAGTTTACCCGCTATATGTCGAGTTTAAAGCGCTGCCTATCCAGTTACTAGTTTGAACTCTATGTGCCGATTTCATAAATCAGTCCAGAATAAAATACAGTCCAGAATAAATTCATGCCCGAGTTTTTAAAAAATGGACCAGATTTTTTTCAACATGTGCAACTGGACATGATTTTTTTCTCAAAATGAGCAAACTCGACAGATTTTTTTCTCAACAGGAGCAAACTCGACATGATTTTTTTTTACACATTACACCAAAAAATCATGTCGAGTTTCCCTTATGTTGAGAAAAAATCATGTCGAGATTTTGAAAAACCGGACATGATTTATGTAAACTCACCATATAGAGAGCAAAACTCGAGTATAGAGGGGCCAAAACTGGACATTATAGCGGTAAACTCGACATTAAACGCTGCACACTCGACATATGGGGGGGAAAACTCGATACACAGAGCGTGAAAACTAGAAATGCGCGGGAGGGAAACAACTCGCATGATTTGATAAGTGGAGGTAAAACTGGACATGATTATGTCAAAAACTCACATAGAGAGAGCACAACTCGATGTATGTATAGAGGTGCAAACTGGACAGATAGCGCTGTAAACTCGACATTATAACGCTGCACACTCTACATATGGCGAGAAAAACTCGATACACAGCGCTGGAAACTCGACATATAGCGGGGTACGCATGAAACTCGCCATGATTTTGATACGTGGAGCGTAAAAAAACCTGGACATGATTTATGTCAAATCACCATATGGAGAGCACAACTCGATGTTGTATAGAGGGCAAACTGGGGACAAGAAGCGCTGTAAACTCGAAATATAACGCTGCCACACTCTCATATGGCGAGGAAAACTCGATACACAGCAGGGGTTCGCGCTGTATGGTAAAAGTAAGGGATCCAGTGTAAGATAATTGGACCCCTTAACCCACCTTTAGTCTGGAAAAACAAGGGGGTCCAAACCCAGGAAAAAAGGGGTCCAAACCCCGGGGGGTCCAATATTGAATTAAATTACAGTGGTCCAACATGTTGGTTCCGAACCTGGAATGATTTCAGAAGTGTACTATTAATTCACTCGTGCATGACTAGGGCCAGTTGAGGGAGGCCACTCTAAGTTTAATTCACTTCAATACAAAAAGGAACCTATCTCGGGACTTGTAACTCCAATTCTCCCACATATTGACAAAAATAATAATAATAATTAAAATAATATTAATGAGATTATATGAGGCCGCCTTTTACAACAAGTAGGCAAAGGCTGTTTGCCAATTATTATTACGATTGCCATCAGGAAAATGTCACAATCATTTCCCTTACCTAAAAAAACAAAAATCAAGAGATAGATGCACTATGCAAACAGAAAACCACGGTTAAAGCAAAAAAATGGCAAAACGGAAATGGCTAACTTTTATTCCCAGACACACACCCCCCCAGACCATAAATATTTGAATATTTTATTCCCTCAGAGAGAGCGTCACCCGGGATCTACCCGACGCTTGCCGCCGGAGGCGGCAGTGTCGCTCATACACACACCGGTTACTGACACGGAGTGGAAAAGCCGTAGACAGAGAAGCCCACCCCACGTGCTCGCACTGGGACCGGGGGCTCCAGTGCGTCCGCACACTGACAGCAGGCCGAGAGACGGATGCCACGCGCCGGCAGGGTAGAGAGCAGAGAGAAGGAGGAGAGACCGGCACTAAAAGAATAAGCAAGCGGCGGCAGCATACAAAAGGGTCTTTCACACAGGCGTCAGTTCTGACAAAAGCTGATCCGGAACGTCTCCATGCCACGACAGCAAAAGGTAAGGCATAGCCGGGGAAATACAGCAGGCCGAGAAAAATAGTTTTATGTACTCTGAGAAGAGACGGCGAGAGAATCATCTCGAAATGCCACAATGGGCGCGTGCAGCCCAGACGAGCATCAACTGCGGAGCAGAAAAAAAACACATTCACGGGACGGAGAAAGTGGCGCCTGCGTGCCCCGCGACGGAGAGTGCTACCCAGCAGAGGTCCTATGCCCACTAATACCAGACCTCGCGACCCGGCCGGCCGGTTCCCGAGGTTCGGGAGTGTGAGTGGGAGACACGGACGTGTTTCGGTTGACCCCCCGCCCAGACAGCAACACCAGGGTGACATCTTTAAGAAAGTTCGCACTCGCAACATCACTAATATTGTCATGCGACCGGTGTGATTTTTGGACTCCCTAAGCATGCCTCACGCACTGGACAGACTCCTTAGATATGTCCATTAATGCGCTTCAGACAATGGTTGCTGTTGGGCCACGCATTGGTACAAGCTGTATTTTATGGAAATTTAGGTCAGCAAATGATTTTGATTGGCTAACCCAGTTCATTGGACACACTTCCACAAAGGGCAGTTTATGAATGAGAACTTGTGATGGATATCTGACCAGGGCTGCTGGCAAAGGAAAACAGCGGACAAAACTTGCCGCTTTAAAAAAATATTAAGGGTTGTGAATCAGTACCCACATTTATCTACAGTAAAATTGGGAGGTTTTTCAATTCACACATAGGAACACGGACGTGTGGTTTGCCTGCGTTCAGTTGAAAATTTGTTGGACCCCCAAACCCCCTCCGAGTGTGAATGAAATTCAGTGCGTCCATAATTAGCTAATTTTCCAAAATCGGCGTCTGGGACGCAGAAAAGAAAAGCAGCAAAAAACGCGACCCCCCGGATACACATCGCGTGAAACTCGACATGGCGGGAAAACTCGCCATGAATTGATACGGGGAGCGTGCCTGACACGCGGCCCCGGATAGCACACTAGATGAACAAATCATGGAAACCACCACCAAAGCCATACCAATGACTTGTGGATACGAGACAAACAAAACAAAAGGTTGAGTGTTCGTGAGTGTATGTCTAAATAAAAAAAAGGTTCTCCTGTAAAATTTTAAAGGGGTACGTATGAAACGTATTTCCCGCGACATTTTAGTCGGACACGATTAAATAAATTGAAAAAAATTTCTTGTAAAAAAACGAAATGCGGGGGTAAATGCGATTTGAAAACCTGGATGCGAGCGTAAGCCGACATATTTTGGCCTAATAGGAAAAAAAAACACGAGTGACCACGCACCTTCACACCGTTATACCAGTTCCTATTAATTCTTGGCATAGCCAGGGAAGAAAAAATAAACAATTACCGAGGAATCTTGTCCCCATATAGAGCCATTTAGGTACGAGCGTAATTCCCGAATTATGATTCGGCCATCGGCATTTACTGGATATCTGAGTTATGGATACAGTATGTACAGATAGATCCTCGTCCGTCGGTAAATCAAAATCCCTCAAGATTCAGATTTTGGATCAAATCCAGGCACATTCAGGTTTTATTTTATTTGGAACAGCGCGAAATCCTTGATCATAATACATAAAATATATTACAAGGCATCCTCATGTTGCAAGTGCATTTAGATTGTAATTCCAAGATACGGTTCATATCCACTTTGTTTAGCAATTCACTATACACACACAGGTGTCTGCTTGACCTATATAGGCCTGGTAAATAGTTGAGTACATTTGGTTTTAATGACACATCCGTTTACACATTTATCCGGTAATTTCCATCATAGCAGTTATTACTCTATATTATCACAGGTGGGTAATGAAGTCATTGGCGAGTAATCAAATATAAATGTACATCCACTTCTGTAGAAAAGTTCAAACCACGGCACCTATTACCAAGAAATCTGGCCCAGTACGAGATGCTGTACTGGACTTGAAATGCGATCAATTTTGGAAACATAATCTTCATTCATTATAACAAAGCCAGAATGTTTTGTCCAGTATGACGTTTTAAAGACTCTTACTTCACACCATTCCTACCAAACATTTAAAACCTAATATCCGGCTTCAATCGGTAATTGAGTATCTTGTGCAAGAGCAAACAACTTCAAAAAACACTCCATTCGTGCAAAATAATGGAGCCACGAAAAAAGCAATGGGTGACACGTCTCCCAGATGTGTGTTAAGTAGGATAGTACACTCGTAACTCTCCCTTCGTGGCTGAGAATGGCTGAGGGGCTACGCCCCTCAGCCATTCTCAGCCACGAACGGGGAGTAACTCGTGTAATATCCTTTACGTAACCCATTAGCTCTCATAAAAATGCTTTAAAAAGACAAATTACTTTACTGCCCTAAATATCTGGTTTAAGTTATTGTACAAAGTGTTTACCGATACCAAAATCTTATGATAGGGATGAGGCTGGTGATACAGGGGTAGAATTTTGTATCAGAGTGCAAGAATCAGTCTTGATTCTCAAAAATTAATTTTGCGGGAATCATCTAATTTGCTACTGTGTTAAGATCTAAAGTTTGCGAGAATCAACATTGATTCACACAAATCATTTTATGAGAATCTTTGCAAGAATCGCACCTTTAAAGGTGCAATAAGAGATTTTGGGGCATCCATATATTGTGTCATATGTAATGATTTCATACAGATAAGACCCCCATTAGATTTCTTACCATGTATTTGGCTGCAAAAATGCCTTGAAAGTGAAAACAAAAAGGCGATTTTGATTTGCTTAATTTCAATATAAAACAGGCTAAATTTAGCTCCTGCTCCTCTAGTAATTAGAAATTTTCATCCACATTTTGTACCAAAGAAATATTCTCAGCTTAAATTTTTCACATGGGTATAATTTCTGATAGAAACCTTTTACATTAGTGCAAACTCAGAATTTTCACACTTTAGGAGCACCTGTTCTGGGAACTCTCCCATATCACTGCAATGGACTTTTTTTATTTTGAATTTCAGATATTCACACAAATTTTCAAAATGGATTAAATACAACTTATTATAGGCATCCGGATTTTGCGCGATCGCGCAAAACGCGGGAGAAAATCGCGAATTTTTGGGTCTTCACGAATTTGTTGGTCCATCGCTAATTTGCAGATTTTGTAAAAAACAACCCTTTTTAATGTTAATTTTGGCCAATAAACAACCCAAACTTATATTAATCATTAAATTTTTTATTTTTTTTCGGCAAAAATTGATGACTCTAAAAGCTTTCAATAAGTTCAAAATAGAGCCAAATGTATAACGAATAAATACAATCCGTGCGTATAACCTCCCCTCTAACCTTTGATAGTTGAACCGGATGACCCGACCTATTTTCCCTTGTGAGGTCATTAATTTGCGTTCTGGCATAAACAATAATAGGTGAAATGCATGCTATCAAGCTATCACTCTCGTATCGGGTCTTGGTGTCGATACTTAGTTTATCCGTGGATCTTCTTCGGATTAAACAAAGTTCGGACTTAGCCCGGTAGGAAGGTATTTTCCCCGGACGGGAAATCGGTAGGGGTGCGGAAGAGATGAAACACAACTTTCCACGTGACATTCATTCAGGGCAAGAGTGGAAAACCCGTCACAACGATCAACTCATTCGGTCCCGGATTCTCCCAATCCCACGTGCGAAAGTAAAATTCATTATTCCGGTGATGTATGCAAAGGCCTCAGCCCGCGGCAGCGGCCGTCTACATCTGATTCAAATATTTGATTCGAGGAATAAGAAGGGAAATAACAGGTGATAATGATACATGTGCTTCTTGTAATTTTTTTCAGGGCCGATAAAAAAGTAAGAAATGGATGTCAACTTTTGAAGTTTGAGCATTGTTTTTGCAAGACTTTTTCTGTGTTCCTGGTTGACTGCAGTGTCAAACATAAGTACGCATTTTCGCGATTTTTTACTTTAAAATCGGCGCATTTTCGCGCATTTTTCCAAATACGGGGCGGCGCAGTTTTGCCGTTTTAAAAAATCGCGCAAAACCTCCGTGCCTAACTTCAGTACGTCTCTCAATAATGGGATGGTTGGGGAATTAGCAAGTTAGCATAATTTATGCTAACAACATTTTTTTCTAAAAATATTCCTTTGCATCAATTTCATAGGCGTCAGAATTTTGGGATTATGGTTCCCAAATTAAATTGTAACTTTAAACAAAAGAAAATATGGGCAGACACACACACACACACACACACACGCATGCATGCATGCATGCATGCATGCATGCAAGCATGCACGCGCACACACTCCACCCTCTGATCAAAGACTAGAAAGGTATATTACACAAACATCACCCATTTTAAATACTGGTTTTAAAATACATGAAGGCATCATTCCCATCTTTTTAATTTTTTTTATCAAAATAAATCCTTAGTTTGCCTGGCATTGCATGCATTATTACCAAAATATGATGGACCGTGAAGCACTGAGGATATTAATACACGCACAGGTAAAAAAATTTACAGCTAATAAATTTGATACACACGATCATTGGCATGCAAAATCAATACTTGAGATTGGAACATTTAGCATGGGTCAATTTGGAAAGCTATCTACAGCATTAACTCAGGCTCATGGCTGGAGTAGGGTGAGCAATATCGTTATGTAACACAGAAATAATCTAAAAAATATAATTTAGGATAAGGATCACGATTGAAAAAAGCATAATGCTTAAATTGCAGTATTACAAAATGATGCAAGGCTATCTACAGTAGATAGCATTAAAGTGACGTATGACAGGAGGAGATTTTTTTGAGGATACAAATTTCTCTCAAATTGCACTGGATTGGTTGTAGACCACCTATCGAGAATGTTTCTAAGGTTTATTGGACAAACAAGTACAAAAGAAAACCACAAACCTTGTTTTGTACTTGTCCGCTATCATAATCATCCCTACAGAAAACCATGCTTTGATTTTCTGTCGTGCACAACAGAAAATACTAAATCATCATCTTATTACACAACAACATTGTATTAGCTTATTCACTCAGGTGTGATCTACAAAATACAATGGTAGCATCCCAAATATGCAAAAAACTCGGGTTCAACAAAAAATTCCGGGTGTTTCTATCTGGAAATGTATGGATATCATTGAATGTGGCTTGAGTTTTTAATGTCATGAAGAAACTGGCAGTGTGTTTTCAACATTATGTACCCAACCATAAAATTGATCAAATGGAAATGTGATTTTTTTCCTGTTTCTCAAAGAATTTACTCTAATATCCTGATCAATATTTCTAGAAAAGCATTATGCAACAAAAATTTTGCCCAAAACAGATACACCAACCATCTTTATGTTTTGTCTGTTTCTTAATTTAGTTATAGCATTCGATATTCGACAGTCACCGGCAGAACAATATTGCAAAGGCAGTAATTTTAAGGGATGCCTCCTGAACAGCAAAGTAAAGTAAAGTGTTGTGCCAGCAAGCTTTGTGTGCGGGAGTCCCATCCTCTTTCTTAGCGTTTGCGGCCAGAAAGACTCCTACCCGAATCATTTACAAAACATTTTTTTTTTGCTGTGGGGGTTCGCCACTCCTCCTGTACAGCGAGTCTGTTACCTTTCCAGCATTGAATAATGCTAGTACCCATTTATACACCTGGGTGGAGAGGAGTAATTGAGGTAAAGTGACTTACTCAAGGGCACAACACGTTGGCTGCAGCGGGGCTCGAAACCCATAACCTTTGGAGTGTGGGGCGAGCGCTCAATCCATTGGACCACATGTGCAAAAATAGAAGTTATGGTAAAGAATTTAGTTGCAGATTTTGATGCAGGAGGAAACCAAAGTTCTCAGAGAAAACCTGTGAGGACGGGTATGGAATAGCAACAAATGTCACATATGACCATGGTTCAACTGGGAATCGAACCTGGGTGACATTGGTAAAAGGTGGGTAAATCAACTGCTACCCCAGTCCACCATCCCATTTCAAACCAAAATTTGCCATGAATTTTGTGACTTCAACTTTACTCTCAGTACCACTGGGGGGGGGGGGGGTCAAAGAGGATAATTGACCCCAGGCCCAGGGTCCTAAGGGGCCAGGGTCCTAAGGGGCCAGGGTCCTAAGGGGCCAGGGTCCTAAGGGGCCCGTACAAGAAAAATACAGGACCCGTAAAAATTGAATAAACCTGGTCTTCAGGGTCCGTATGTAAAATTTCTCTTGGTGGCCCTGCTTACTCCTTGCACAACAAATGACCTTTATTCTGTGAAAAGAAACATTTCAGTTTAACCAAATTGTCTAATATCATCTACTGATTTATTTGATTAACTTTATTTTGCTTTTAAAGAATCAGGGTAAATTTTCAAGAGTAAAGATTCAAAAATATTTCGAAAATAAAACAATATCATAAATACTAAAATTTAGTTTCAGTTATGGAAAACTAGAACACCCGCATACCTAACATGTCTTTAACATTAAAATCAATGACATCAAAAGCAAACAGCAATTTCTAATGTTTCGCCTCAAGGTATACCAAGTACCTCTTCTCTAAGGGTTCATTTGGTTTACAAATGTTGTGCTGTTTGCTTGAATGAGAAAATGATGTCTAAACACTCAAGGAAAATCACTGAAAATGAATAATGTTAAATAGCACCTCTTACACAAATGTGTCAGTTGTCAAATGTTTGATGTGTCCATGACACATCAAAACATTACATTTGACTAGCTGGAGGCAAAACTGGAGGCAAGCATTCAAATTTAGTTAATTTATATTTCTAAGCAGCATTTCACAAACAAGAATTTACTTTTGACACGATCGTCAGTCATGTTTAGTTGCAAAGTTATGTAACTTTAACTATGTTCTAAAAGGCCTGTTGATTACTTGAGTGCTGCCTCAGTGAAGCACTTTGGCAAGTGTTTGTTTCACTCATGTTGGATAACCTCAGTGGATTTTTTTTACATCTGATCTGTTATATCTCATATTCTTAAACACTGAGATTGTTTACGCAATTTCATTGGTTCTTAGCCGTGTGATATGAGTGATATCACATTGTCCAGTTGGTCAACGCGCTACGCATACACATTGCTCGGGCCAATCAAAGGCGCATAGTAACAACGGACTGATCTATTAAAAAAGCTGGGGTAGTTTGTTGGGTAAAACCTATCAGAATTTCAGTAATATGTTACTAATATAGCTTCTTATTTTGAATAAAGTGTTAAAAATGAGAATAAAGGTATTGTTTTTAGCCTCTGCCATGTATATATCTATCGTGCCATATCACACGGGCGACAGCACTCTTTTAGCGTAAAACAACTCGGCTGCTCCTCGTTGTTCTACTTAAATAACGCTGTCGCGCGTGTGATATGACACAATAGACACACGGCAGAGGCTAAAAACAATACCTAAATATCACATGGCAGATGTGTTTCTTTTATTCTTTAAAAAATATTTCTTTTTGACAATTCTTGTGTTTCCTATTAATTTTTGGCATTTCTACTGGACCATTTTGCCGAGAGTATCATGATGACTTTGTCTAAGTTTCAACTGAACAGGTCATATCTAGGTAAGTCTACCTACTTTTTGCAGCGGCATATTCCCCCGTTTCCAGATTGCGTGCTCTGAAGACACCTCCATAAGTTCCTTCCCCTATTGGGTCGAGTAGCTGCCAGTGGTGTGTAGGGTCTGGTAGGGATTTGTAGAACTCATCGCATCTGCTTGTGTCTGTCCCATCACCCTAGAACAAAAATGAATACACAGTGATAAGAATTTACACACGATTGGATGGGTCATTCTAGATATTATCCACCCTCCCTCTGTGTATGACAATCAGAACCAGTTCAAAAAGTATACAGCACATCAGGGCCGTACGCAGGATTTATTTGGGGGGTGCGGGACTTCAAAAAAGTGGACTTTTTTTGTAAAAGTGGACCTAACCCCCATAAAAATGGTCTTTTTTTGGACTTTTTGAACATTTTATCACCAAAAATTGGACTTTCTTGTCAAAATTTATCTAAATTTTGACACTTCTTTAAAGAATCCGGCAAAGTGACCATTTTTGGGCCCCCTTTTGTGTCATAGGGGGGGTGCGAGCCTGACCCCGCACCCCTGTGTATGGTGGGCCTCTCATGCGCACATGACCCCCATCATGTTCTATCCCCATGCCACCCCATTGAGAAGTTCATAGTCATGTGTTTTTTAAGTTCTGTAAAGTGGATTTTTTTTTTAATATTTGAAAAAAAATGCAAATGAGTTCATTCATATTCATAACCTGTCCATAAAGTATGGAGCACATGACCTCATCATGTTCTATCACCATGCCACAATAGAAGTTCATTGACTAATCAGTTTAGTCTGTAGAGTATATTAATGAATTTTCAAAATATGCAAATGAACTCATTGATATTCATAACCTGTCCAAAAAGTACACAGCACATGACCTCATCATGATCTATCACCATGCCACATTTGAAGTTCATTGACTAATCAGTTTAGTCTGTAAAGTGGATTAATGCAAGCAGGGATCCAGACATCACATATGTTTGTGTATTTGTTCTTGTGTGACATGATTTTTTTTATGGAAATAATAAAGTTGAAGTTGAAAGCCCTCCACAACATGGTTGTGGGGCCAAAAAGTCCTGGCTCAAACATGTTCCAAATCATGTGGTGACAATGCAGTTCTGGTTGTGCTATGTGCATTCAAATTGACACAGTTCTATTAATTAGCATATTTTTAAACAATGTATTTCCTACAATTTCACTCAAAATATTTCACAGATTTCAAGCAGATTGCTTTCACAGATACCACCAACATTTCAAGACACTGTTCCAATAATAGCATCACCTTGAGAAAGTGTAGAAGCTAATAAACGGTCCTTGAAGTTATTATGCAGACTGCTACATGTTTTACACACACTTTAGCCTGTGTGTCTAAATGAGAATTTGTCTAAATGAGAGTCTAGATACATATGGGTTCCTCTGTGAGGTATTCTAAAGATCATATAAGGCCAAAAAAGGAAGCGAGTTCCTAGGCGCTATGCTTTTTTTGTGTTTGTTTTTAGTAACAAAAACTATACACTATGCAGATAGTCTTTTTATTTCATTTTTAGACAATTTACTTTTTGCTGCTTCGCAGCCAAATTTTCCTCTTTTCCTTGATCAGTTTGTAATAAAATGTTAAAAATCTCTTGGAAACCTTAAAAAAAAGATGCAGTAAAATGTCATTTTAACATTTGCCTGAAATATCTGCATCCTTTGATGGATTTAAACCAAATTTGAGTCATAGGTGCAACGTGGGATCTCTCATTTATTGATGAGGTCAAAGGTCACATACCAAGGTCAAAGGTCATGTGAGGTCAAGTTGTAAGATAAGCTGAAAATGTAAAATTGAAGCTGAAGTTCAATTGAAACCAAACTTGGTTTATGGATATTACACGCAAACCCTCATTTGTTTGAGGTCATATGAGGCCTATCATTCAAAAACACAATGGCAGGCGAGACAAGCGTTCCAAGGACCGTGATATTTTTACACCGTTGCGAGCAGGAATCTGAGACAAACTTTTCTTTTTCTTGGCCTAATGCTCACTTTTGGAATATTGACAATGTTTTGTACCTGTCAATACAAGTAGACATAATCCATGTTATTTAAAATTGACTTTGACTTGAAACTAGGATCATTCTAGATGGCCATTATAATATTCTGTTGTGTAAAATTGTTTTAGTGCTCATTGCAAACCCCGATATATCCATTTCAGGATTTTCAGCTATTTTAAGGAATTTTTGTATTTTGCTGGAAATGTGCCTATGTCTTTTTAATTGATTTTTAGTTTGTTGACATTGGACAATGCTAAAACGCAAAAAGGTTGAGTGTCCCTAATCAAAGCCTGTTCTTGCACTTCTCCATGAACTCTACAAAATAAAATGTCATTAATCCATGTACCAGACCCTGGGGAAAACACTAACACAGAGAATAAAAGATTGCCCTTTAAAGAAACCCACATCAACAACAATTTTACGGACAATAAGGAAAATTAATTCCACTGCTAAAAGCTTAGACACATCTGTGATATTTTCATTTCAGTTTATCAATACCAGAATAAAAGAAGCTGACTTCCTCCCCGTCCTCCTCTGATATGATTTTACAGTGGTTGAGGTCAGCATCGTAGAAGATGCTCTCTCAGCCTTGTTCTTGTCATTTGCTATTTTTAACCATTTTTTCTCTCTTCTTCAGTGTCATATGACTTGATTGAGTTTTGCTTGTGTTGTATAGCAGAAGGCTATATAGGGATCTTCATAACAAATTACAAATTTTTTGCTTCACTGTGTTACCGTAACCAAAATACAGAAATATCGCTATTCTATTGGTGAAAATACTTGGGTATGATACTTTACAAGAGATTAACAGAGTTTGGGGCTTTTATTATAATTTTACAAATCCCACAATGCAATACAATGCAC
>JAMKCH010063539.1:0-35303 GCA_023653785.1 Ophioderma brevispina
CGTGCGTCTTTTTTGAAATAATTAATAAAAACCAGACATCTAAGTTAATTGAAAAGACAGTAGTAAGCATTGTTTGTCATTTTCAACTAAGATTTCAAATGCAAAAATAAGAATTATGCAGTGCATAATTAAGATGGCCACCACAACTGTGGTTTAATCACATTTATTGAAAATGTACAAATGAGCTCATAACTTGTCCAAAAAGTATACAGCACATTAGGGAGGGCAGCCAAGAAATCCCAATTTTAGACGTCGCCACTGGTTTAACACCTAAAAGCAAAATCTTGACGAAAAATTCTGAATCTTTTATATGTATTTTCTTATTCCAAAACCGTTGGAGCTGAAGAATCAACTCCACTGTAACTGAATTTTTTTGTATGAGTAACAGACGAGGTGGAGGTCATATGTGGGTCATGGGAACACCCATGACCGACCCACATTAAAGCACCCAAATTGGATCGTGGTTTTGCACTCCGTATTGCTGCATATTCTTTTGATATTTTGGGTGAGTTGCTATATTGAATGAGACTTGGCCACTATCATTTACAGCACATGACCTCACCATGTTCTATCACCATGCCACATAAGAAGTTTATCGACTACTCGGTTTAGTCTGTAGAGTGGTTTAATGATTTCTGCCCGCCCGCCTGCTCACCCGCCCAACGAATCATATCTATCCATCTACCCAATAACATAAGCCCCATGCACAGTGTGGTGTGGGGGCCAAAAATTAATGAATATATGGATAAATTCTGCAATATTGAATTGTTGTTTAATAAACTTTAGTTTATGACACGCCAAACATTCACCCAACGGATGCTCAAGGAAGCATGGTTGCCTTTAAGGTGTCCGTTCCCGAAATTCAGTTGTAACTCTACATGCATACTATATCACGCCTGAGTGGACCAACTTGTCCAAAGCACTGTATAACTGGTATGAAAAGGTCTGTTATGTAGGAGTTAGTATACAAGTATACAAGTAGGGTTACGCATGCGATTGGGGAATGGACCACTGGTAGGTGCTCGATATGTCTGATAAATCACCAAACATCCCCTTACTCATTAATAGAAGTTCTATTTTAGAAGCAACAAAATAAACCATTGTATTCAGAGAGAATGGGAAGAATTTTTTATGTTGTGAGAACTAAAAACAAGTGGCCTAAATCTTTGAAATTGTATAGCACATAGGTTTAGCAAACTAACTGAGATATGCTTTTGTTGGCTTTGTAGGTCTCTGTAGGACAAAAATATTAATCAAAAAAGTATAAAAGTTTGAAATTTGAAATCCAACAGAGCTTGAACGAAATGATTGAAAACGGCAGGTATGGCCGTTCAGTGACCCTAATGAATTCAGCAGACTTTTAAGGAATAAAGTGCAAAATTTGGCACTTTATTCTGTATAAGTCTGCTAAATTCATCAGGGTCACTAAACGGCCATTAAAAATGGCTAGTTTTACATTAAATACAACTGCAGATACTTACGCTACTAACACATTGCCGCCTGCATTAGACATTCTGGACCTGTCCACAGGTGCGACATTCTTGTAAGCACAGGTGCCCATGGTAAGACCAATAATGTTGAACATTACAATGAGGAGAACCATACAACACAGGCCTATTACTGAATAACGTCTGTCAACACAACAAGAAAGAGAAGTTAGAGGACGCTCATACATACACGTGATGTAACGGAACCTCTGATTGGCTGTTGCACTGGTTTGAAATAAGCATTTGTGATCATGGTGTGATAATTAAAACTGCATGGAAATGTAATTTTTCAGTTGCTTTACTTGAACTATAAGTTCACTTAGTTCTGGAAATTGTACTCTAATTTAGCAATGAATTGGATGGAAGTTGAAGTTAGAAATGGTTCTGTGCATGCAATTTTATGATTAGGATTGGTAGCAATACTAGTGTTTAAGTTTTTCCACATGATATGACACAAAAATGTCAGTATTTATGTCAAAGTTCGGGTAAAGATAGGTGGAATGTTTATTAGCAGAGCATATATTTAAGACTCTAGCAGTACATTTAATTTATCTAGAAAACAACCTGCATTAAAGCAATAATGGCACATCTTTTAAGAATGCCCCAATTTTGGAGATTTTTGCACAGTTGTGTTTGTAAACGTCGAGTTAACTATACCTGCGAACAACAATGCAAACAACAATGCTAACAAATGTGTATTTGTCATAAAAGAAGCAATTTTGTAATTAGAATTGAGATTCCTGATTGCAATTAACGGCAGAGAGGGAAACGCCAAATTTATGTCCGTCCATGCTGAAATAGTGCCACTTCGTGAAGACTTCTAACTTACCTAAACCGACAGAACAACTAATGGATGAGAGTACTACAGAGTGGACACATAGAAGGTGAAATTCCACGGCTATTTCATAATTTCATATTGCAAAGACATTTCTAGCAGCTGCTGAATTATTATTGGAGATCTCTTATTACAAAATTCCTTCTTTTGCGACTCAGAGAGAATTTTGAACTCTACTATTGACAAGTATAGTTAATAGCCAATTATCAATACAACTGTGCAAATATTTCATATTATATGCTTTAAAGGGAAATGACCCGATTTAAGTATATGAAGTTTTCATCTTGATTGAATGGCCTTTATCCCAAAACCCCATCTGTAAAGTTTTGCGATGATATTTCAATCCGTTTTGATGTGAGAGCGAAAAACATGATTTTGTAAGCCCAATAGAGTACTGTGTAAAATTACTGTACTGACCCTAGTATAGTCCCACCTATTTTTAACCTGAAATTAGCTTGAATTTAGGGGGTGGGATTATAATGGAATCTCCTCCCTAACATGAAACACACAAGCATCAACATTTCAGTCTTTCAGATTTCAACTTATTCCAGATATTTCCAAGTGTCAAATGAAATGTGATCAACAGAGACTTGTAGAAGAACTGATGCATGAACCTAATTAATTTTGTAAAGAAAATCACAAGAAAATACTTCCAAAACAGTAATGATTATAACAACAAATGCATGTAATCTATTGCCTTCCAGCAAAAAAAAATTATGGTGGGATTATAATAGGATTTTCTTCTATTCTTCAGATTCTTTCAAAAGTGGGGGTGGGATTATAAACGAGCATGGGACTATACTCGGGTCAGTACGGTAATATTGGATGACTAAAATGGGGCACATTTTTGCTCATAACTTCCAAACCAAACATCCTTTAGCCCTAAGATTTCACAGGGTAAATGAGAAAAATAGTACCTCTCTCTTCAAATACCAAAATTTTGACCACTTCCGGTAAAATCTGGGGTTCTGGGGATGAGGTTATTAACGTTCGGACCATGGACCTTTAAGTTAAAATTTAAAAAAAATTTGGGTTGCCCATCAAATCTAACATTAAAACAAACAGCAATCCTCATCCTTACAAAAGAACTAAGTGCTATTAATATTCAATGACAACAGACTTGAAGCACATTAAAATGTTAATATGACAATGAAATAATGTATAACTAAATGAATATGAAATGTGAAATGGAACCTGTATTTATGGAAGAGTTGCTTTTGCTCCCACACGGCCTTCATGCCAGATTGCCAGTCAGTCCCATCTGTTGACCTGTTTATAAAATCATACCAGATTTAGGGAGTAGCTAGTTTCTATGAACAAATTGCTTTCCAATAGGTTTTTAAGAATTGAGTCACCACTGGTTAATGGTGGCAACTTGAATTCTACATTTTCATTTGGAAAAATGCAGTGATGTCACTTCTCTGCTTCAAGTAAAAAAGAGTATAAAATGATAAAGTTGGCAACACTACTTTTTATTGAACAAGCATAACACAAGGCTAAAGTCTCTCTCCAGAAGAAATTACTGTTTCTTATGGTTTTTCCAATTTTATCTGAACAGCCCATAAAATTTGCCTTCCCCTGAATGTTGCCAATTGAATGCTCTGAACACTGTATACTTCTTAAACTTCGAAGTACAAAGTAAATTAATCGATTCGCTGCACAGCATTATCGCACCTTACTGCAAAACGCACTTATACACTCTTAGGTGCAGTCTAAATCGCGCGCGTTAAAGACACAGCGTATGATGTACGGACAAATCTCTTACACTGATACACAAAGTCTGGTCATAAAAGTCGACAAATACCAGGCATTCCTTGTGAGACTTGTGTGGGAGTTTATTGATTACTTTGTACTTCTAGGTTTACAGAGTAGTTTCTTGGATGATTGCGCAGTTAAATCTAAATTGTGACACTACAGGCGTAAATTTGTCTGTGATGTATATTATACTCTTTGTCAAAGTACCTCTTACAAAATAAGCATAAAAATGTGATCGCGTGATTGACTGCTAAGACCCATCCCTTGCGGATGTTGCGCATGTACGTCTTGTAAGAGGTATTTTTCTAAATATTATAGAACTTCATATCACATTGATGTAACAGGTCATGAGTAATTATACTCTCCGTCATAATTCCTTTTCTCTGCGTCAAGACTACGCCAGCACTCCTGCCAGACAGAACCATGACAACGCGTAAAGGAAATACATAGTCTGCATGTTACATGCAGCAACTTCGCGCGCGTATGTAGACGCCTATTTCAGGAAAGGAATTGTGACGGCGACTATGATGATTGTGATGATTTGCATTTCATAAGCTCATGATAAGTATGGGTTAATCAATCAAGCACGCCAGCTGCATGCATAATAAATAAGGAAGGTGTCAAGTAAGAATGATGTTACAACTCTGAAAAAAAGGGATTCATGATGAAGGTAAACTTGTTCAATCTTTCCTTTTGAAGCTTTCCCATCATAACTTACATGTGCAACTTGTAATTAAAAAACAGCTTTATCTTTAACAAGGCTTTATCTTTATCTTGAACCACTAGTGCTGTATGCTTTCATGATCCACCTTTCCTTCACTCTCTCCACAAGTTGACCTCTAATAACCTTTGACCTTGATATGTGACCTTTAACCCTACTATGACATGCAAGTCTTTATGGTGCACCTATCACCTGAGTTTGGTAGTAATTGGAGTTTAGGTGTCCATGCATCAGCAATTTGAGAAGGGTTACGCAAAACTTTAACATACACACATACGTACACACCAGGGTTATAGCTAGGCTACTCTGAGTGCCGGATGTAAATCTTAAAATTCACTACACTTAATGACACTTATGGACAAACTCTGAGTTTATTTGCCAAATTATGTGGTAATTTTTCATTTCACTGAAGTGCTGGTCGGCAACTTCCCAAATGACCTGTGCCGGTCGGTGGGAGCAAGTGCCGGTCATATCCTTGGTACACACATACACACACACGGACGGACACAGAGAATTTGGTTTAGTATGTGCCTCCTGCAAATCTTGCAGACGACACAAAAATGGGGAATGATCACAAATTTTGTTCAGTAAGCTCCATTCTGGCAGTGTTAAGACAGTTTTCCAAAGTGTCTTACCTGTAATGCTCGTATGTTCCTTGGCTATCTTTGGCATCCTTTATGACATCTGATGCATTTTGTACCATTTCTTTAAACTGAGAAGAACAGACAAGATCAGTTAATTGAAAGGATAAAATGTTAGAACAGAATTAACATAAGTCATAATTAAGAGCTTCTTGACACATTCAGTCAGTCTGGAGGTCACGCCAACATGCGTTATTTTCTTGTACATGAGAAATAAAAACGCTGCGACCTCAATAGCTGGCTGAAGCTTCTCTGGAAAATGTCCCAATTTGAGGTCTAAAATACCTGAATTCATTATAAAATAATGTATTATTGTTGTAAAATGTAAACTACATACCTAAGTTAGTCTGATATGCATTGAAAGGGTGATGGGGTTAAAAAATCAAAGGATTCAGTTTTGAAAAATCATGGTTTCTGAAGTTAAAGAAATTCAAACAATTTTAAAGCATCTTAAATCATGAATTGTTTGCTATAAATTTAAATGAGTCGTCTCTAACCTGATCGAGTAGTTTGGAGACACTTGAGGAAGAATCTTGTAGTGTCGTCCTAGTTGTTTCTAAGGCATCCAATATCTCCTTGGTTACGTTCTCTGACTGACTCTGTATTTCGTCTGGCACACCATCATAAACAGCTACCACCTGTTATGCATTTTAAAAAAAATGAAAAAAATGGAAATTCTCAGAGTTGTACAAATTATGTATGGAAATTCTGACAGTTGTACAAATAGTTATGTTCATTACGACACTTTTCCACATCGCATATCACAAGAAAAATCATTAGAACATCACCGCCGTGCAATATTTTCAATCAATATAATTATTTAGTGGGTGAAATTTGTATCCACTGAAAATCAGATATCAGAGTAAAAGAAGCACTTTTCTGTAGCTTATACATGTTACAAAGTGTAAAATACTCAGACGATGGATGGAGGCCAAGCCTCATTCAATATAGCAACTCACCGAAAATATCAAAAGAAATTTCAGTAATACGGAGTGCAAACCACAAACCAATTTAGGTGCTTTGATGTGGGTCGGTCATGGGTGTTCCCATGACCCACATATGACCTCGTCCTCGTCTGTTATTCATACAAAAAAATCTGATATAACCCTTACAGTGGAGTTGATTCTTCACCTCCAACGGTTTTGGATTAAGAAAATATTCCTTGACAACACATAAAAAATGCAGAATTTTTCGTCAAGATTTCGCTTTTACGTGTTACGTGTCTAAAATTGGGATTTCTTGGCCGCCCTCCCCTGAAAATACTGCATTGTCTGCAATCAATTCCCCCTTTTTATTTAACCAAATGTTCCTAAAAATACCAAAAAATCATGTCACATCAGACAAAACAATTTTAATGAGATTGGGGAGCATTAGGTTTCCCCCATCTAACCTTTCAATGCCCCCTTTCCAGGAAACACAGGAAATCTACGGTGCCCCTATAGCCAAAAATCTTTCTTTGGACATGCCCTAACTCCATGCCAAATTTCAAAGATATACCATTACAATTGCCAACAATTTGTCACAAATCTGCTCTGCTAACTACCATATCCTCATCTTCCAGACAGAGTTCAGTGTATCATAGGTACTGGTGATTTTACACACTTTATATGTTATATTTTGACCGTTGCACATCATACCCAGGAACCAAAGTCTATCATTTAGCATAATAAGGCCTCTGAACTGTGCCTGGTGAGCTGAGATACTGGCAGCCATAGAGTACCAGTACCTTATTATATTCCTCTGATATATTCTTCTCTGAATTTTCCAATCCATTCATTTCCTCTGACAAATCGGGTAACTGAAGATGAGAAAGTTGAGAAACAATAAATGTCACTTGTTCACTCAAAATTGAGCTATTGTTATGTGTAGTAGCTAGAATAGAGGTTAACAAGTATACACATACACACAAAAACTACTCACTTAAAAAGATGATATATTCTTTTATCCTTTACACACATTTTAGATATTGTAGTACGGTTACAATGAGGCCGGTTATGGCTCAGGTAACGGGGCAGTTTCTTACAGGTGGGTTTGCCACTTTGAAGAAATTACTCATATTGGCTGGTATTCTAAAAGGGAGTCTAACTTTAGACCTGGGTTTAAACCTGAGTGAGAAAATTCCTCATGGATGGGCTGGAACGATCCATCCATGAGGAATTTGTTCACCCGTTACAGTACATATCTAGAGTATGTTGGAAGTAAAAAAGGTCCACTCGTGTAGGAGTAACCCAGGTTTAAACCTGGGTCTAAAGTTAGACTCCCTTTCAGAATACCAGCCATTATTATTATTTCCAGTAGGTAGCCCAAAACCAAAATTTATTTTATTTTTAATTATTTTTTTAAAAAAGGATTTGCCACAGAAATGCTTCTCAAAATTAGTCAAAATTTCTTCAATCTTAAACCAAATTTGCTAAAAATGTCAACATTTTGAGAAAATGGCAAATGGGCCCTGCTGCTAGACTCTCGGAGGCACATCCCTACCCAAAGCAAACTTGACACCCCACCCCAGGGAAATGAGCGCTTATCCTGAAACACTTCAATAGCTTGGTGCTTATGAACACTGTACTTAGATTTACCTCAGTGAAATCCGTAACCTGCAACCCATCATCGCTTGGGAGACAGTAACTGCAACTATCATTAATGCGGTCAAGTTCTGCACCAATCTCATTCAGCGTTGTTTGAAAGTGTCATTCCTTCTGAGGTGAGCATAACACTAAGCGGTAGCGAGGTCTTCTAATATCACAGCAGTCGTGTGTTAGTCTAGAGGAAGAGAAAAACATAACTTAGAGTACTTAATCAAACAAGAATTTATTCCTATCTTTACAATGAATTGAATCCGGCAGTGGCTTCACTATTTTTAATTTATTTAAATGATTAGCAACCAAATCTTTTATTTAACTTGTTAAGTGGTTTTTTTTAAATTGTTAATGAAAGATCCACAAGTCATCGCATTAATTTTTTTTTACACTGTGCAAATTTGCATAAAGTATTTTTGAGGTCGTCAGGTTTTATGGTCGGGGTCCATGTTACGGCAAACAAACTTTTTTTGCCTAAACTTAAGTTAATCTCAACAAAATTTTTCCAATCCTTGAAACGTTATAGCCACGGTACATCACCAAGCAAAAAAATGGAACCCGATAAACGTGGAAAAACATTATGCACCTCGACATTCATGAATGCAGCAAAACGCTGAACGACACAAGTTTTAAACCAACAAAACGGCCAATACGCAGCTTGTAATAAACTACAAATTGAAAGCGGGCGGGGGAATTTGAGAAATTTTTAGATTTCCAATAGGCTGTACAAGAATATTCACTGTGACGTGGGATGAGGTATATACTGTCCTCTTAAAGGTGCTTGTTTCCGATTTTTGTCTATCGGTTCTCTCCTCTTGATATGAGAGCCCGACACCTGTAACACTGGCCCTCATTGACATGGTACTGCGTTTATTTGTCATGATCATGCAGAGTCACAGTCCTATTCAATACTGTGGCTCATATTGATGTTAAAGGTGCAACCAAGAGGATTTGAGGCATCCATGTAGGTGTCATATGTAGTGATTTCATAAGTTTAACACCGAAATGATTTCTTTACGTTGTCTTTTGGGTAATAATGTCTTAAAATGAACAAAAAGTTGATTTTATAGCTTAGAAAACAGGCTGAATTGTTGTATTTGCGCCTATACAAAATTAAACTTTCACCTTTTTGTAACAAAGAAACAGTTCTCCCTTATCATTATAGATGGTGTATTTTGATATAAAAGCTTAACCCAGTGCCAACATTCAGGAATTTCACCATCTTTTCGGGACACCTGTGATTTTGAAATCTCTCTTGCACAACCTTTAACCATTGAAACGGTAGTTTTTTTTTATCTATCTTGAGAAAGAAAATGGATTTGAAAGCTGAAATTTCAGGATTACAATAAGAAAAATATGGCATTTTCATCTTATCAAATTGATATATCTCATCCGGATCAATCCAGGGGGTTCCGATGAGGACGATCGGAAACAAGCGCCTTAATGCACAGTTGTTTAATTTGGATAAAACCAAGAAGGTTATTCAATATTAACCCAGGATCTGCACACATTTGTACACCTCTCACTTACAAAAGGTTTAAGTGATTAAATATGTTGACATACTGGACATAACCATGACACGTGATTCATTTAAGTGCCGCAAGGTGCTTAAGGAGAGGGGGGGCCAAACAAAAGTTTTACAGGGGTCAAATTGTAAATTGATCCAATAATGTAAAGCACATCATGTTAATGTGTCTAACCATAAGGATTCAGAAAAGGTAAGTTTTTTTTGTAATATGTACACCCTCAAGTTTCCAGAGTTATAGGCAAACACATCAAAAATCAATAAAAAGGGTCAATTTTAGTTGTACACGTGGTCAAATTTGAAAATTGCTCCGATTTGTATAAAAAATGTTGGGTGCAAATTATGGTGGAGCTCATAGGAATAAAATAAGGAAAGTATTTTTGGAGTGGTCTCAAATGCTTGCGTAAGAAAGTAGGGTGGTAACAAATCAAGCCCCATTGAATGCAATGATTGACCCTTCTGGGTTTTTGCCCCCTACCTCGGAACTAGCATTTAAGACCTTCAAAACATTCCTTATTTTACTCCTATGAACGCCACCAATAATTTGCACCATTTTTTTCCAAATCGGAGCAACTTTAAAATTGACCCCCTTTACAACTGAAATTGACCTTTATTATTGATTTTGGCTGTTGTTAGCTATACTCTGCAAACGTTTAGCTGTACCTAATTACAAACTCGACCTTTTCTACATCCTTATGGTTAGACCATATAACATGGTGTGCGTTTCAAAAATGATTGGGATCAATTTACACCGTTTGCCTCCTGTACAAACTTTTTTTGCCCTCCTCTCCTTATGCACCCCTTGCGGCACTTAAGAATCACCGTTTTCAGGGGTTTCTGTCAGTCTGTCAACATATTTAATCACTCACCTTTTGTACTTAGATTGTTACAAATTGTGTGCTAGCCTCCAGGCTATATGCATAGTATAGAGCCATGTTAACTTAAATTCTCTTCTTAAATCTGTGAACCCCCTATATGCCCAGATATTTGATCATTCTGACCACACACCGCATTAGTTGTATGCTCAAGGTAGTCGTGACCCAATAGTGTTACTGTACTGTTACCTTCTTTTGAAACTCATCTTTGCTTCACTCCCGCACACATTGACCTCTAATGACACCTTGTGACCTTAGTATATGTGACCTTTAAACCCGACCATGACATGCAGCTACATGGTTCATGATACTTGAATTTGGTGGAACAGGTACTCCCGTCCAGAGCAATTTGAAATGGTTTTAACCAAAACACGGCACAACTCACGCACAATGCATGTACGCACACACTCACACATGCCTGCAGCCCAACGCGCACATGCACCGCACCGAATTTTGATTAGTTGTGCCATCCGGGAATCTTTCAGGTTGCACAAAATGGGTGCAATTTTGAACTGTTGGAAGACCTTTATTTAGTGGGATTCAAAATGGTGGCAAGGAAAATGATGAATACACAGGTGAGCCAAACAATTGTGCAAGAAAAAGCACGATGGAACGGAACCGTCTTATGAATATACCTAACTCTCTCTCAACATTGCACATTGGTGCACATCACCTCTTTTTTTTTTGCTGTCAAGTTTTTTTGAACTTTTTGCCAGGTTAGTTAATAACTTATTCCCTCAAATTTTGTGAAACCTGTTATAGCAAAGGCAAAATAAGATCTGTGAATAGGGAGGGGAAATCTCTTAGGTACCTCCCAATGCAATCTTCACAACCTTGTGAACTTATTAGAGAATTCCACTGAGAATTCAGCCTTACTTAAATCTAAGGATTATGAAAGGTGTGTCCTGAGAAGACCCCTGACCCATTTCCTGTGCTTTAACACTTGTACGACTTAGGGGGGCTGGGGACGTTTACAGGTAATGTTTCCTGGATAAATCAAATATCACCGCGCTACATTCCTATGGTTAATGCTTACAGCATTCTCCTTCAACATCTCTATTTAAAAACATTTGTACACAAATACACCAAAAACCTTTAAGTCTGTTGTTTTCAATCATCATCAGCAAACATCCAAGAAAACTTGCCCCAACATCCCTATATCAAAAACTTATTTGTGTTAAAACTTAAAATTTCTTTTGGGAGTGCAAAATACTACTAAAAGTATGCAGCGCTTTTTTTTTTGTTGGTTAGGGTAGGACCTTCAGTTGGGTTGCACTTGGGACTTAGCATTAAAAAAGATATGAAACGACAAGTGGTTGTACATTTTCAACCTACTTTAACAACCTGACCTCAGATGCCCTTTGGACCTTGGAATGTGAAGATGGAATGTGACCGGGGTTTGACCTCATTAACATATGAACGGTTTTATGTTGCATTTATGATGAAAGTTTTGTTTGCAACTGGGTACCTTCCTGACAAATTGGGCAAAAACAAAAGTCGTACTACTAAAATTTGACACCAGACAATAGAATGGACATACACACAGCATGCAGCCATGATGTCTTCTCATTGATGACCTTAGCCTTGAGCAAGGCTGTCCTGCTAAGAACTGACAAACTTGTCTTTTTACACTGTAAACTATGCTAATTAACTTTAATTTTCACAATTTTTTGAACATTTTCATTTTTTGAAATCAGTGCTTTAGCATTTTTTAAGGGGCTATCCTGGCTAGGAGAAAGTTACTAACAAAAACAAATTGGTACAGATGCCTGTATTCTTTGTGGCACGACTGGCTGGATCCAGGCCTAGTTCCCTAAAACCACAACACCAGTTGTGGTCCGGTGCAGGTGGTGTGCTACTCGAGGACAGCAGAAAAAGCCTGACAGACTGAACAAAGCGCTCTGCCTGAGTTTAACTTATTACTCGCTAGTGAAGCATGGAACATATGCCAGCTGAAATTGGAGACCTCAAATCGGTGTTTAAATGCAGTTTAAAATAAGTCTTGCCATTTTTTTAGTTTTAGGAGGGGAATATGCTCCACTCCCTGTATACGATGACATATTTATATATCAGATGTGTGAACCAAATGAATGAAGTTGAAGAGCGCCTTGAAAAGGCTAAGGGATGAACCTAAAAATGTAGCGACCCTTCCACACTATATATACAGCCTTCACCAAATGATGTTATTTTGTTTTGGGGGAGGTGGAAAACAATAGTTCACCCACTAATTTACTAACTGAGAATTCGTTTTTTGAATATATTACCAACAGATCTTAATTTTTGTATAGCTGTATTGATAACCAGTAATGGATGTGTCACTTAATTTACATGATTGAGTACCCTTCATTCACAATACCTGAAATGAGTACATCAAATGCATAAAATGTCTCATTCACCGCCTGCTTCTTTCCTGAGAAATACCCGTGTAAAGGGTTCCTCCTAATCACGTTACCAATGTCTGTTTAAGAGATGCAAGCGTCATTAACATAGTTTCAATAAGAAACTTGACAAGTAAGTTATCAACAGGGGCAAGAGGTTGTTCAAGAACAACCTAATGAAAAAATACATCGGTCCCTCAGACGGCTATGTCGCCGCAGTCGCGGTTTGTGAAATGATAGGCCCTAACATGACCTTTGACCTTGATGTGGTGACTTTGACCCTTGACGGTGACCTTTGGACCTTGATGTGTGACCTTTGTACCTCAAACAAATTAGGGTTTTGGCATGTAACCCATGAACCAAGTTGGTTCCAATTGAACTCACTTTTCAAATGAGTCACTTTTACATTTTCCAGCCTATTTTACATGAAACTTGACCTCTATGACCTTTGAAACCTCACAACAAATGGGGGATTCCATGTGCACCTGTGACCCAGTTTGGGTATAAACTTGATTCTTCTAAGCCAATACCCAAATTATTGTCGAGCTATGAGTTGAAAAAAATATGGGCGAGACGCATGTCGAGCCAATATTTTTTTCAACTCATAGCGAGACAAATAAATTTGGGTATTGGGGCGAAAACAAGAATCCAATTTTAATCATTAGTTATGTTTTTGAGATTTTGTGTCCTATATTAAGCTTATTACTATACACCTTTCATTTTAACTTTAGCTTGGCCAGTTCATGACTTTTTGCCAATTTGTCTCTAGTCAAAAAACAATCCCCTGTCAACAACCTCGCGATGACGATTTATCGCCGATCTGATTTTTTTTTTTTTTTAATAGAGATTCAGTTTTGTTAATTTCACATCGTGTCGTTTGGCAGGCGTCATCAAAAAATTGTTTCAACTTCAAGATTTCCCTTTTCCGTCCGCGATTGCTCTTTGCCGACAAGACTCGAAGTACAAGTTTATGAAGTTATGTACCATGCCATGCATGCAATGGCCATGCTTGTACTGACATTGACACTGAGCAAGCTATTACCTTTAACTCCATGATTAACTGACACCTGAAATCTTTACTCCAACAGTGGTACTCTCTCATTGTGGGCACTATCCACACCTTTATAAAACATTTATATCGGGTTGGAATCTACTGCCAACAGCCGAAGAATAAGGCCATCTCGCTAGTAAATAAAAACAACACTCTTGACACTATGGATTCAAATTTGACTGACCGGAAATTTTGCACACGCTAGGTACTAATTTGCCTGAATCTTTGGCCCTCACGTGGCATTATGCCGTATTATTCGACAACATTGGCGGGCCCAGCGATTACTAAAGAAAAGCGGGTTTTCGCCTATGGTTCGTGTGGCGCCTGCGGCTTAATACTGTCTCGTTACCAGGTGGCACAGACATCAAACTGTATTAGGAATGCGTTCTGTTAAAATTGATGAAAGTTAAGGGGGATTGATCCAAGTTGTTGAATATTTGAAACAAGTTTCAAGGAGACGTAGATATATTGCAAATGTTGTTTTTTATTGTTTTCCAGCATGTGTATATTAATATAGGACGAAAGATTCTCAAAACATATCATGGTTTAAATCCAATCCATCACAGTATGGTGGAATTACAGCCAAATGTTAACCCCTTTCACAACAACATCTATCACAGACATCAACCACCAGACACAACAGTGGACAAATGATCCCTATGTGTCTTTCCTGCCTTAGGGCAGGCGACACAACATATATGATTGGGGCATCCAGTAATCTCACATGGGGCGGCCTGTCCTTTATTCGTTGGCGACCCAATTTGAAAAATTGGTAGACCTTTTATTCATTTGTTCGACATTCTGAAGACGGTGGGAGCGTCACCAAATTTTTGTTAAGCATAACAACAGTTCTAGTGCTACTGCAGTGCTGCTCAATGCTGACCAGGGCACCCATAGGAAAGTCGGGTCAATGCCCTTCTCTGCAGCAAAAATTAGAGGGGGTGTGCTTGGTTCCCCCTAATCCCCCTGTGTCTATGAATGCTTCTGTTAATATATCGAATAAAGTTAGTTATGTTTTTTGGTTTTTTAAAAATGGGGACCATTCTGGGACTAGGCTATTAACGATCGGGCCCATGGACCTTCAATGGCCTTGAATAGATATTTCTTCTATTAATAACTTCATATTAACTATCTTTAAGGATGATGTCCAACCCCATTTTTTATTTTGGTTGAATGGCCTGTCACAACCTGCAACTAACCTTATATTCCCCTAATTTTTATTGTTTTCCTTCAATCTTGGTATCTATATATAAGTTGGATAATAAAATGGTTTTTAAAATTACCTCACATGCTGTGTCTTAACCTCAATTTTGTCAATTCACTTTCACAAACGATCCGCAGACTATTGTAAGTGCTTAGATAAAGAAAAAGAAAATATTTTTTGCATGAAAAGGTTTAAACATTTAACATAAAATCCCTTATTGTCACTAAATCAGTGATCCAAAAATGCAAAACAAAATTTTGATGGTTTTCAATTTTGTGGACTTAGAAAATCTGCGAGTGCCTTTAAACGGCATTTTTTGATCCACACCTTGTCCAACACCCCTGCCCCTGCCCATCCTCTCCCGCCTTAGCAGTGCCAAAATTTGCTATTTTTTTAATGTAATTAACTGAGGGCCCAATCACATATGTGTTTCCTTCTTCTGATGTGCCGATTCTGTTGTTTCTGCAAAAAAAGGCAAGTTTTTTTTCATCTTTATCCAACAAAATATGGCTCATGACATGAAAATGCATGTCAAATAAAACTGAAATTTTGATAATAAGTGTATGACATAAGGAACTAAACAATAGGATAGGGTTTTTAAATATTCACCACCTCTTTTCTCATACAAAGCATAGAAAAACAAAACCCACAAACAAACAAAACCCCAACCCCCACACAAAATAACCCCACACAGTTTTTGCCAATCGTGCCATGTATTAGACTGCATCAAAGGATTTTTGAACATGTTATCATGATGAACAACCATCAAAATGTGATAAACTGCAAGCAGCCACAGCAGCCAGCAAACTAACTCAACTCCCCGTGTTCATGGATTACACCAACATCTGGTCACACACTGCTGCCATTTCAAACACGGACATTTACTTCGCTTTCTCAAGAAAACTCGTGACCGTGTAGAAATTTTTTGTCTAACATTGGCCCTTTATACCACCCACCACCCCCCGAACCGTGGTCAACAGAAAACTTCTAACCGGCCACATATTTTTGTTTTAAAACCTATAATTAACCCGAATATCAAAATTTCCCACAGACGCCTACTAAAATCTGTTTGACGAGACTCACTTATTTGAACAATGACACTCATAACAATGCTCAGCGGGATGTTGTCGGCTGCTGTGGCCAGCCAGCGGTTATGGAACCGATTCAAATGGGAGAGGTCACTTGACACTTTATCTGAACAATTTTTAGGAAAGAGTTCCATATGGTACCGCCCTTTAAATGTCAGGAAAACCATTCCTTTTTATTTATATGGCCTTACACTAACACTACCCTAACCTAAGCCAGAAATAAAAAATAATTTGTTATGGAACTCATTGTCAATTTTTCATACTTTGCTAGTCGGTTTCTAGTGCAGCAATGATAAGCCCGGTATCATTTTTTTAATTTTAAAAATTGGGGGGAGGGGAAGGCCCTTCACTTCAAAAGAATGGCTATGTTGGCCCCTGGCACCCCCCTCCCACAATGCCTCGGCGATTGAATACGTAACCACCGTTTATGACACCATCAGCAAATGTTGAGCTGTCTTCTAGAACCTGGCCAGCAGCAACATCAAAACCGCAATGTCTACTTCATGTTTCCATGAATGTAGTTTCTTGTGAAAGAGCCATGCCAGCACTGTAACAAACCCAAACCAAATGTGATTAGGCATAGTGCATAAATACCCATCCTAATCCAAGGGTTTCCCAGGTATAAGATCTCCCTCTCTCCTTTTTTTTTATGGAACTCATGAGCATTATTACTCACGGGCGGGAGGCACACCCATATGTGAGTTATAGTCTGTGTCTTTACCTCCGTGCAGTGACATCATCGAGAAATTTGGTTGGGCCGCCAGGGTATAAATCGCTTGTCGCTGAATTTGAAGCGATGGCATTTTTACGTGCGCACACAACGACTGTATTTGCTTACGCGGGCGTACATGTTTTATGGACATCACTGACATAGGTAAAGAAACGGGGCTACAGTAGGCATCATGTGCAATTCAAATGACCCCTTTTTGGCAGTCTCCATACCCAATGACCCCTTTCTTTATCGGATACCGATGACCCACTATTAGCAGCATAATGCCACAGTCATAATTAATCCCGTACCAAATGAACAACCCCCCCAAATTTTTGGTTTTTAACTTTGCTTTTCAACTACATTTTGCTTTTTAAACTCAGAGACCATGCCATTGATTCCCATAATTTCACTTAGTTTGCTTCCCAGAATCCAATGACCCACTTTCCAAACAAAATCATCCCCCTTTTTCACATTAATGCCCAATCCAATCTGATCGATACCATTTATACTCCCCCATCACTTTTCAAGTGAGTGCCCCCCCCAGAATCACTAATTGAAACCTTTAACAACCACCCCCAGCATTCCTGCCTTTCACACGATGCATTTCTTATTGGCATAAATGACAATATGTTCCCTTGTGACCCATCAGCACCTGTTTACGAATCAAAAACTTGGGAGACCAATGAGCTGTTTTAGAAGTAACTTGTGATGTATGTGAAGGGGTATAATAGTGGTGATCATGTTTGTAACATTTTCCCCCAAACATTACCTTATTCCCAAAACACAGATTGGCAAACATTGACAAAGTTATGAATAGAATATTATTACTTCCTTGAAGCCTTTCTAAAAGATCCATACAATTTTTGTTTAATTCTTAGAGAACATTTTAAAAAATGTAGCAAATGGTACCAATTTGTCAGAAAAAACATAATTTAAGCAATTTAATCCTAATTCCACACTCTGTGTCCTATCACATTGGATACAAACTTGGGTATCACAATTGGCATAATTACAGCATACCTTTTGCATGTATATACATCGGAGTTGTGAGCTTTATTCTGTTATTAGGCAGATACAGAGTAGGTGACAAGTGAGGGTATAATATAATTATGCCTTAAAATAAATATGGCATTAACAAATCCAGACACTCCAAACTTAAAAGTCATAATTAAGAGTCAAAGTCAACTAAGGTCATCAGTTGTAGTCATAGTCACTTTCGAGTTGTCTCCTTTTAGTTAAAGAGACACTGGCCCAGTTGAAATATAGTGCACCCTCTAGATTTTTCAAAATTGATATTTTTGCATAGCTGTAAAGCTTTTATATACATTAGCCCTCACCTGAAATTATTAAGCCCAAATCGGCATGCTTATGGGTAAACAGAACGATTTTAGCAGACGATGCGGAAATGGTGTGCAACACAAGAAAACACACTCTAGAGTTGATTCTCAAGGCATGCACCTTGTTTTACCAGTCTGTGACCTTTGTGGTTTAATATCAATGAGTACAAGTCTATGATATTCATTTAATAGACACATTTGTTGATTAAAGTTACGGCAAACTTAAAAGTTAGCCTACAAATTCCCTGGATGTCTTTAGCCTCTTATTAATGCGTTATCCGTTTTGGGGTATGTTATTTTTATGTGTAATGATCTCTATTCTTCCAATGGCCTAGACTATCATATGCGAGCAAATTGAAGAAATTCCATATTTTCTGAAAATGTGCCAGTGCCACTTTAAGAGAATGAAATAAGAAATATATAAGGAGGAACTTGATTGCGATGATATATGAGAACAAATTTCAGTCGCCCTGATGGTACTAATTACAATGTAGGTCACATCGACTCAGGAAAGAACCTTTCCACAACCCAATCCTTCAAAGCAGCTATACACATGGCTCTAACCCCACATGTGGCCATGGACAGATAGCCTTGTGCGTCAATTCACCTTCTATCTCCCACATTTTGTATCTTGGGCCCCCCTAATGATGACTCACTTGGTGTCATTGGCTCAACAATTGCATCCAGCTGACCAAAGCACAATTGGGTGAGTGTTACAGTTTTAGGTAGCAAAGCCTGAGATGTTTTTCAAGAAAAAATACAAGCGTTAACAAAATTGCCTGGTCATCTGCCATCGCAGTCTGCGGATATGAGCGACCAAAGGTCACCCCAAGGCACCAAGCTCATAAAATACATGGGCCCACTAACCCAAAGCAAGGACCATTTAGGTAAGTGTCATGAAAATGAATCAACACTGTGATACACCCGCAATTTGATATTCTACAATGACCTTAATGACCCTTGGATGACCTTTACCCCACTTGAGGAAAGGGGTTGTAAGTGAATAACTTAGACCTGTTGTTATCCTTTCCAATAGGGAAGGTCATATTCTTAAAATTCCTTCTAGCAGGGCTCAAATCAGGCACTAGCCCGACCCCCATTTCTCTAGTTTGGTAATGTGTTGGGGCACGTAGTTAATGCTGGTAAAGGCAAGTTGTTGTAAATATCGATGGTAAAATTGGGAAGCTAGTAAGCCAAACACTGCCCTTGCGGGACAAGTCAGGGGGGTGGTTTGTTTTTTGGGGGCGGGGGGGGGTGGAGGGGCAAGTTGACTGAAAAAGTTAAGTGCATGATACTTTCCTATATTAGAACGCACCCTTGAAATCCAAACCCATGCCACCGGAGTTATATATTGGGGTGCTGTGGGGACTTACAAAAGGATTTTTTGGGGGTTGTTATTTTGTAAAAAAGTCGACCTAACAACTAGTGATAAAACTGTGTGTGTGTGAGTGTGTGTGGGTGATTGGTTTGAGGTTTTTTTTACTTTTGAATGACTTCTCACCAATCCACAAAAGTGGATTTTGTTGTTGAAAAAGTTGCTCACAAATTTGGGGACCGTCCATTTTTAAATCAAACAATCAGTCCCTATGTGGAACTTTAAGATGCAATCCCATACTGGCTTGTTGGGTTCACATTTGGTCCATATGCCAATATAAAGGATAAACCTCTCCTCTCTCTCTCTCATATAGGATCAGCGATGTCATTTATGCCACGGCCCCCATAGTGACAGGCCCTACGTGAAACTGGGCAAAGTCAAGGCTTTCTCCTGGTTTGCTTCAATTGAATTGAATACTTTGTTTTGTCATCCAGGGATAAAATTATTAGAAATACAAGATCTTTATTGCTACTTTTGCTGAATCATTGGCAAAATAAAAATTATGGATGTTATTGCCTGTTGGCATCCCTAACAACATTTCACTTGGGGGTTTTAAATCATAAAATCAAAATGTATTTAAGCTAAGATTATATTTTGAAAATGGCACTAGGATAGTGTATTATCTAGAACATTTTTTTTTCCCAATTGTTTTAAAAATATATATTTAAATACTTGTTACAGCCAAAAAAAAAATAATGGGTTTAGGAAGTACCAAAGTTTTTTTTTTTGGCCATTTAGAAAAGAGATTTACTGACTCTTAAAGATATATGTTGTGATCTTTGATACCCTCATGTTGTTTGGTTCAACAGCCATTCCAAAAAAAAAATATTTTTGAGTAGTTAGTAAAACCAAAGTTTAAATACGGTTCTGTCCCCGTAAACAGGGTAGGCCGGATTCAACTCACAATCGGCAGCAACCGCCCTTACTCCGTTCCTTCCACTTCACGATCAATGCATCCTCCATCCTCAACCCAAACCTCTACTATCCTTCTCCATTTGTTTCTTCCATGTCTTCTTGGACGTCCCCTCCTCCTCAAACATCCCACCTCAAACTAAAAAGCCCTTCTTAAGGCTTGCTCGTCATCCTTCCTCAAAAAACACTATGCCCATACCACAGTAACATTATTCGCCTTCGCCAACCGTCATCGCCTCTTCAACCCAACATCGCAGCAAGTCCTCAGTCTTCATCCTATCATCAACTTCCACCCCCACATACTATATCATTGTCTTATCTCTCTGTCCCCTCAGAATCCCCATCTCATTTTGCTCAGGACCAACATTGCCTTCACTCCCATACAGCATCACGATATCACACAACTCTTATGCACCATTCCTTTCAATCTTCAAAAGAAATTCATTTTCACTTGTCACAACTCCCCACATTCCCTAATATCTTCACCCTCCCATACCTCACTGTTAAGTTGATCGCAAGGTTTTTGGTTCACAGTTTTGTTAAAATTCCTAATTTCTTACAGGATCATCACTCTGCATGAATGCATACATACATACAGGTACCAATACTTCAGAATGATAAAAAAATCTAAACGTACTTAAAGTTACATCTGAGGAAGATTAAGCTGTTGAATAACAATGATAACATCTTAATTAACACTAAAGACTGGTCTGTAGTACAAAATGTTTTTGCCTGATGGAGGCCAATCCTGGTACTTTCTCAATAAACTTAACCATTCAATGGGTGTTTACTATTTTTTTTTACAAAATTGCAGTGAAGTGATTTTAAGAAGTACATGTACAAAGATAAGTGGCATATATTGTTGGGTTCTTTTGTGGCACGGACCAACGGGTTTCATACAAAACATGCAAAAATCAAGCCATTAAAGGTCATGCTGCCGTGGAGTTTACCTGAAAACAGCCAGGTCTGGGTTATACCGGTTGAAGATTTTCTAAATTAAAGCTATGATTGACCAAAATTGGCAATACTATTTTTTAAGGATGAACAAAGATAAAGAATTGTGAATTGTCATAAATGTTCTTGGCTCCTATTACTATTTGCCTATTTGTAGCTTTCATTTCAATAGGAAGAGGAGTGTTTTCTGATTTGCTTACTAAAAACTGTATATCCACCCATGACAACTACAGAAAGAATTGGACCTACTGGAATGAGAATTCTGACAAACTAGTACTGATAGTAGTTCCTTCAGCAATCAGGACAGAGGTGAAAGATTTCAGCGGAACATCTTGAAAATATTTGACTAAATTTATTAAAAGATGCAGCTCTCTTGTGAACTTGCCATTCACCGTAACGGTTCACAGTATGAATTACAACCGATTCTGAGGGAAAGTAAGTCGTAAAACGGTGGTGTGAGTTTGAGGATGTAGGTAAGGTTGAACAGGATCAGGGAGGTAACGTGCTATGAGGCTAAGCAAGTCCTGTACACATGGGTTGCATTGTTAATGAATGCCAGATGACATCATTACCCAGGACAATCAAAATTAAAATTGTATAAAAGTAATAAATTGTCTCATGGAGTATCTGGGTATTATATGGACTCAGTGGTATAACCAGACATTTTCATTTTTTTTTGGGGGGGGGGGACCTAACAAAAATACATTTTGCAAAGCTGTTGAACATGGTGTATATGTTTAATACATCAATGTATTACTATCCTTATCTCGTTTAGGGGGAAGGGCAAGGATTGAGTGGGCGAGTTTTAGAAGGGCAATGCTATCAATATCTCACCATCAAGAACTAAAATTTTGTGGTCTTGCCAGATGAAAAAGAATATAAGCCGAGGGCAATCAATATTAAAAAAACTTACTTAACATTTTAGTGACCCATACACAGAGCCTTGAACATTTTAGTGACACAACCAAAACATAGGACACCACGCACAAACGGATGCTAAGTCTTGGTACTGCCACTATGAGCTCACAGAAAGCGGTTCTCAGACCTAAAGTTTTACCTGATTCATGCATCGTTATAAAAATACAAAAAGACATAAATCAAAATCATTCTCATCAAGACCCACTGTAATTCAGCATCCTCATCTATGGGAATTTCTTTACACAACTTCCGTAAGGCAGGGACAGGAATCAGGAATTACGAACCACATTGGCACATATGTTAAGGTTTGTCAATCAGCAGGCACAGACAGTGATTGGTTTGAATGTGTAGTGCGGCGGGGAATGTTCAAAACAAAATATGATTTTTTAATGTAAAAAAGTGCCTATTTTGGTTACCCACTCTACTAGGGGATTCCCTCGTAACTGACCAGGATGCGATTGGGACAATCAGCGGTTACCAACATACTTTCCAAAAAACTACTGACTCTGTGTATACATGTACAGGTATGGCTCCCTTACATGAGACCGACTGCTAAACGTCCCCTCCGAAGGGACAGGGTATTATTCTTGGTAGATTAATGTGCCCAACGTCCAAATGATATTGGAGGCACAGTGGAACTCTAGTTTAATCAATGGTTATTATACAAATTAAATCCAGAATGGTACCGCCGATTAATCCCGGATAGTGGCCCTACCGAGGGTTTGAACCGCGGACCTCCACACCAAAGGCAAATTTCCTAACCAATGGGCAACGCTCTTCCTCATGCTTATTCCGTCCCTGACTAAAGTACAAAAGAAGACATACTAATACACAGAAGGGATCACACAGAAAAGTGAATTAAGGGCTTATTCAAGTCAGGCAAGACACAAAGAGTGATGTGGTGTGACGAAATGTATTAATTATTATATTTAAGATTGCCTTTTGGCTTGTTACTGACTTAATTTCATGCCTACTAAGTAGTTAACAGGGCAAGACAACCAATGTTTTGTCTGATTTTGAATTTAGATTTAGTTATTCTCTGCGGCTGTTAAATTATTAAGTTATGTATATTATATCATTCAGGATATCGTGATGAATACTGGATACTACTGAAAAATTTGATCATCTTACATGACACAGACAATCCAATTGATACCGTGGTTCAATCAACTCTTTCTAGAGTTCAGATCTTTTCGATAACCTGTTGATTCATTCAACTGGGCTTAAATTATTTCCAATTGACCGTTATCAAAACTATGTGGGGAATACACTCCTTAGGTTAGAATCGCATGTAGACCTTTTTATTGATGTGCCTAATTGGTGAGAAGAGGGCACTGAGTCATAGCAACAATGGAGATGATGTCATTGGACAATTCAAAGAAATCTATACTTAATGAGATTACCCATGCCTAAGGAGACGGCCAGGGCGTAACCAGACCTTTGCAAATGGGGGAGGGGGGGCCAGAACCAGAAGGGGGGCCGGGCATTTTTGAGGGGGTTTGAATTTGGGGTCCTTCTCCATAGATCTAAACAAAAGACCATCATTTGGGGGGGATGGCGGGGGGGGGGGGGGGCCAAGGGTGCAACCTTGGACCTCACTGTTTTCAACCCAAGTCCCCAGGGAAAGGAATGAAATAAAGGGAGAAAAAAAGCAAAGAGCAAGGTTGGAGGTTTCGGGGATGGAATATTCGATTCCGGCGGGTCCCTCGAATGCCGCCAATGGTAACAACCAGTCTTAAGGGCCTACTCACAACCGTACTCATGTCCACTGCATGGAACCGTCATCTGCAAAAGAGAATCTACATGAATTTGGATCAGAAAGTCAACTACGCACCTGTGAGTCTACTACATGTTTTTTCATTAGCAATATATGCTGTGTGGACTATACGAGCTCGAGGCGACAGGCCGGGCTGGATCTTATTTGGTTACGTGCTTGTTAAGCGCAATGAGTAATATTCCAATATACCTTGATCACCATGCAAGCACTGGACCCCCCCTACAAAGATTCAGCCAATTATGGATTCATCTAAATTTTTGGATGAATACCCCAGATAAAACTCTACTATTTTGAAGACCAGGATTGTTTAACGGTTATAACAACAAGGGAGTCCTATTTGTAGATAGGAGCTGATAAAAAGGGGTATAATCAAAGAGTACATAAACAAACACATCTACTAAACAGGTGAGCACTAGCCACAGGACAGGAAACCTCAAAGTTTGGAGGGAAATCAGTCAGAGAAAACAGGAACCAATTTGGTATATCTCATTCTCAGCTTGCTTATGGACCCTTTCAACACAATCTCTAAAGGGGCAGGTTTGGTCAGGCTCCCCACCTGGATGACATCTGACCAGAGTCCCCTTGAGTCCACTTGATATAACTGGATGGTCCAAGTGTGAAGTGAGTCACTGATTTGTGCAATGTCAACCCTTTGGGTCTTACAGACAAGTACAGTTTTGCCTCATAGACAGTAAATCCACTTTTTATTTTTTTCTCAAAAATTTAGAATTATTTAATGATTTTTTATAAAGATTCCGTAGGAAAAAAAAAATGAATGATGGCCCGTAGTTAGTTAGAACAGAATTTCTTTCCTTTTTTTGTGTGGGGAAACCTTAAGCCAAACTTTTCTCGTTTTTAGAGGGGAAGTGTTTCAATAATAGGGTATCATTAGTATCATTTGAATATAATCATTACAATAGTAAATTTTCATCTCCAATATGAACGGTGGGCGACGTTAAATCATTCGGGGGGTGGGGTGGGTCAGGTGGGCATAACTTCAACAATACTCAGGCCGAACGCTACCAAATGATTCCGGTGTCAAAATATGCACATAAATTACCATTATGAATATATCCCATAGTACAATACAATGTATCCTTTGGAATTTGACAAATTTCGGGGGAGGGGGGGGTGAATTTTTGAGGTCTTTACATAGAAAGTGTATTACTTAATTGCTAATGTCAATGAAAAAATAAACTTTTGAAGGATGCCCATCTATCTAATTTAATATGTTGAAGTAAATGAAAGGACTGATTTCACACTTTCTCAGCAGGTTGAAATCACATAAAGCTTAGAAAAACACAATTGAGAGCACTTCCCTTAAAAAAAGAATCGGCAAATCAATGGCAATGTATGTTACTGATACTGTTTTAAATGAACATTTACAATAAGCTTAAAATTTCAGTGGGTGAACCACTTTTTATGTACATGTCTGCGTATTAAAAAGGCAGCCTCAATACCCCCCCCCACTACCTGCAAATTTAAATTTAAGCCTATAAGAACTAGTACAATTGGTTACAAAGAGGTTACATCACATTTAGGCCAAACAGACTTTAAACAAGAATTTATATTCATGCAATTAACCTTATCAGGTCTACTATAGAAAGGGTATTTCCAGTGGGGGGTGTTAATATCTTTCCTATCCTTACCTCTTCTGACGAGCCCATCACTTCCTAGGTGCAAGCATTCCATCTTTGCTTCCTTCCGGTCCACCTCTCTCACTTCCTTCACATTTTCTGTGCCCTCCCACATTGGAAAACCACCCCTGCCCTTTGTACACAAAAGACACCCTCTGCAAGTCTTTTCAATCTGCAAGCTCATGGCCTCTAGACTAGAATATTTTACCCCTCTAAACCTGTTTTAGCTCGATGACCGGCACCTGGGGGTGTGGTCACCTGTGACACATGATAATTCGACCAAGCTAAATCCATTACCTATAACTTGACTCTGCCATACCTGACATGCTGTGAACTCTGATGTTGAACTTTCTCAATGAACTCTGCCCGGGGTGACCTACTTTGCACAGGCATCTTGATGATCTAATCTGCGTTGCTATGGAAACGCGTTGTTTTGAAAATGTTGTTATACTGTCAGAATATGATGACCATATGCACGTTTTTGCACTTTATGGAATTAGAGATTAAAGACACTATCAGTGATTTATCCGAAAGAGTTAAAATATTTGAAACTGGACAGGAAATAGCCTAAGGTGAAGGATAAGACGAAGATGATCTAAGTTACTATTTCCAACAGGGAATAATGACAGAAATTGAAATATAAATTACTGGCAGGTTTTTCATATTTTGCATAACGAATTCTCCATTTTTTTCATGATCGTGTTGTAGTACTTAGTGTCAGTTTTTTTTTCGGACCACTAATGACTAAAATATCAGTAATTTTGACTTATAGGGTTGCTCTGCGTCAATTCATTTGCAGGGTAGTAGTATACATATGACGTGTTACAGACATGCAAAAATTTGATTTTTGATGATTTTTCGAGTTTCTGACTTAGCAAATCACTGTAGTGCCTTTAAAGTACAATTTCAGCAATCTTGTAAATTATTTTCTCCAATGGAACAAGTACATTCACCATGGAGCCTTAAATCTCAAATAATTCCCAGGCACAGTCAGTAACTTCATTCATAAAGTTCATTTATACACATCTCACGGAACTGTGTCTTGGTGGATGAGCATATGATAGCACTCATCACGTGTGTGAAATATAGCCTCAATTCCCAAGGCACAGTTCAGTAACTTCATCATTCAGTTAAATTCATACAACAGCTCACTGAACTGGTCCTTGGTAGGTGGAGCATATTGTAGCTCATCACTATAGAAATATAGCCTCAATTCCCATGGCACAATTCAGTAACTTCAGTCAGCAGTAATTTATATACATCTCAATGAACTATGTAAAAGAGGAGTAGTCCCATTTCTGAACATCCGGAAATTTGAACAGATGGGAGGTCAATTTCAGCATTAGCATCCGGTGAAGCTCGGGGAACATATTTTCTTACGCATTAAGATACAAGGACCCCTTCGTCTAAAATCATTGGTACCTAAAAATTTGAATTTTTGATGCAAGTTTATCTTTTATCATTAAACAATTTGATTTTTTTTTAACCTTTCCTGGAATTTTTTTATTTCATGGCCAAAAATCCGGAAATTCCAGAAAAGTACATCTCTGAACTGTACATAAATCTCACAAATTTAAAATGGGGGGCTGCTCTTAAATGTGGCATTATTGCTTTAAGTCACAGCATCACACATGGATGGTGTAAAGGTTGTAATTGATATGAATCCCGGAAAAATGTTGGTTATATTAGTCTGTTGTTCTTTCCGATTTAAAAGAAACTGAAGTACTATGTTTGGCAAATGGTGTCATTTAACAACAGACATCTCATATGACATGCCCTACATCTGCAGTAAAGTATCCTATATAGGTTTGTAAATGTAGCATTGACAATTTGGCGCTAACTTTAAAGGCATATCATTGATTGGCGCAATCAGATAATCTAAAAATCATGAAAAATTTGATCTTGGATTTGTATAAACGTATATAGGTAATCCTAAAATACCCTGCATATGGTAATATGCAAGCAACTAAATAAGGATGAAGATGGATATTTTTGTCATGTAGACACTACTCCCCATATGGAGGACTTAGTGCAGTACAACCACAGACGAATGGAGCACTGCTGTTTTTTACCAATTCTCATTTTTATTGAAAAAAAAATCCTAATGGAGAAACCAACAGACTTATTCTTCACCTTTGAAGCTACTCTGCAAAAATTTCAGACTTCTGATTTTATGTGTTGGTGGCTGCCGCCTGCAGCACTGATAGTGCCTTTAATTTGTAGAATGAGGGCTGATGAATTGGGCCAAAGTGGCGCTAGCCTGTCAGAGGCCATTATCCCTCCCCATATCAGTCGGCAATTTTAGCCCGGAATGCTCAGACTTGATACTAAAACCCCTAAATTCCCCTCTGCTCTTACCTGTACCAAACGGTGCAGGCCACTGGGTTAATTGTCTGGCTGGACCATATTTTGACCCTTTTCCCTCTAAATAGCTTTAAATTCCAGTTTTGGGTACCATAAAACAGATGACATAATATCGCCACCTATCAAATTAACCAAAAAAAAAAAAAAACCTTGCCTCCATAATCCAAAACCCTGCGTCCCTCAAAAAAAAATATAATAAGTTTTTTTTTCTTTTAACAAAAATTCACCATTACAATAGGTCATTATGGGACCTGTATTCTATACACCAGGGTTGGGAATTCACTATTTTTATGACAGACTGTTGGGAATCCTTGGGTATGATCACAATTTTTACGCCCACAGCCCCAGGCTATTTTTTCTCATTATTTCATATTTTGGATACCATTTTTCCTCTGAAAAGGCTTTTGTGTCCCCTTTTCCTGAATAAAATTAACTTCCCCTAAATTGCCATCACCCTCCATTTTGACGTCCTACTGCATACATCAAACACATCTCAGAAAAATTAAATGAAAGTTCTGTGTACTCAACACCTGCTTTGATGCCATTCCTGTTGAGAACTCTTAAAAATGACCCCATGCCAGAGAAAACCAATTTTACCTTTTCCATGTAATGCAGTTGAAGCACCACTAAAGTATCGTTCATTAGTGTAAACCTCTTAATTCGTGATCTATGTTCTGACTTTATCTACTCCACCTCCCAGATTTTGAGACTACCACAGGCATTGATGGTATCCATTAATGTTGTAGGAGGCAGCAATCAGAAATTTGTAAGGTTTAAATCTGGGGAAGACAGATTTCATTAAATTTTGCGGAACAAGCTCTGAGAGGCACACCAAAGTTGGGGGCTTTTTGGAGGTGATGTGTACATGTGAAGCTTTAAGAAGCATCATTATATATATTGGCTGGACCCATATTTTGTGAAAATTTTACCACAGGACACCCAAAGAATCAGTCCTAAATTTGGGGGGAAAATTTTGAAAAGGTTCACCCAAAGACCTCATTTTGGGAGAACAATTTAGCAAATTTGGACAATTAACCAAAATATGGGGGCAAAATGGCTGCTTACTGTCACCCAAAGATCCTCATTTGCAACATCCTCTGTCATTGAAATGCCCCTGGGTTTGGAAGTGGCCAGATTAAATCCTATATCATTTTGATGTGTTGGACCCCCTGCCCCAACCCCACCCCCACCCACCAATGTACCCCACCCCACTATGGTATCCTTTGCAACTGATCAGGATGGCATAGGACAGTTGGAGTTTTCCACCCTGCTCTTATCGAAATGACTGTTGTATGATGCATGGGGTAGACTCTCTGTACATGGGACCACCAGCTTAACATCCCCTTCAAAGGATGAGATACTTTCATGAACTTACTTAAATAGTTCTCTTCTGTAAAAATGTGCAAGAATTTTAAAACCTGAAACAAAAAATCATTTTCAAACTTTGCCTAAATTGGTCTGTAACTCAAATCTCAATGCAAAACAAATATGAGTGCTATATTTGAATTTTTCAGAAAGCACCTCGTTTCGAGCACATGGAGCAAGACCAGAGTAAGCATGCCTTAGATATTCGATCCGGAACCGTGCCAACGGAGCAGCGGAACATGACAAGGGGATTTTCTTGGCCGTGAAAGTACATTATCTGTGGTCACTTGATTTCCTTGTGTGCATGCAAAACTTGGGTGGGGCTGCCTCAATGACACTTGATAGTTTACTGTGCTAGCCTTTTCATAGGGTGTCAAAATGGTTCACGTCTGAATATCACTGACAGCTTTTAAAGGCTGAACTGCTAACTTGACCCAGGGGGGTGGGGTTACTTGATATAGGTTGGGTGCAAGTCCATGTGTGAGGATGATGGGAAACAGGACTTGCTTAGGATTGGGTGTGTCCAGTGAGGACCGAAGACAGGGGATGTCAGGTTTGATGGGTTTTACCACATGGTTTATGAGGTGGTTCCTGAAAGTGACCCTTATCAGAACACTGTTCAGTGAAAATACACTACTAATGGAACGAAATTTTTTTTAGGTAAAATTAGCAGAAACTTTTTTAAATTTCAAAAAAATACTCTTAACGAAAGCCATATGTAAGGAAACAATCTTTGCTATAAATAATTAAAAGTAATAGCAGGACTAGAAGAGTTGTTGAGGAAATTTGATATGCCTTTATGCAGTACATAGCAGTGAGGTGTCAGAGGGGACAGCCTTAGAAACATTTGTTAAGGGGAAATCAGGAATGGAAAGACGCTCTGTTTTCACACCAAATCAGCCGTTTAATACCCTTCTTTGTGCGTGGCTGAACCAGCCATTATGGATGTGGATTGGGGCATTTTTGCATATCTAACAGGAATCTCCCCTCAAAGTGATTGGCTGACAAACACTGCCCCCCCCCCCAACACCACACACATGGATCCGGCAACTGCAAGATATAGTCAATTTCTCACCTCCATGCGTGATGTCATAAACTTGACACAGCTTTATGGCGCGTCAAGAAATGCCGTATTGTGCGCGCGTGTAAAATGTGGTCGCTTCAAGCCAGCGCAAGCGCGGATTACTGGTGCAAACCAATCAAATCTCACGCTGAGGTTCACTGCACGGAGGTAGGGAATGAGTAAGTATAGTCCCTTTTTTTCAAGGACACCTGAAGAAATTCAAGAACCTCATGGGTGATATTCTCACAGGTTGGGACCACACTCTGTCTGAGAAACTTTGACCAACCATTTCAGTTTCAACTCAACCCTCAGACAATGATTTTTTTTTAAAAAAAGCTACTTCATATCGAAATAAAATTTGAGCATACTCAGTACCCAATCAATGAATCCTTATAAAGCTGAGGCCACAGTTACAGAGCATTGTCTTTTGTTTAAAGAGACATTTGTCCCTGGTGCATTAGGTCTTTGGTTCAATTTCTAAAGGAGGGCAATTCAAGGTGGGGGGGCAAAAAATGATTGTAAAATCAGGAAAAATTTTGATGAAAAATTTATGCACAATCAGCCATTTTGTACCCATCGATCGGGACGAACTTTTCCTCTGACGGGTTAGGCATTTCCCCTGTTTGGGCTTTGTCCCCTCAGAACAACAAAAGGGACTATGCCACTGGGCCCACTTAGTAATATGTCAGGGGTTTTTTGGGCAAAATTTGGAATGCTAATAACTATAGATTGGAAGTCAAGATTCTACATATTGAGAAAATGTCAAGCCTAATAAATAACAGCAAAGGGTATTTCACTCTGTTTCAAAACAGTTAAAAGAAACCTTTAGGACCAATTTTATACAGTTTGGATCAATTGTGAAAAGAGGCACCATTACAAAATAGAGATTTTTCAGCCTTATAGAGCTTGCCACGAACGATCAAATCACAAAGCGTAAACTGGGGTACACATTTACCCCTTCTTCAGAAGTAGGTTGAAGTAACCAGCCACAGCAATCTACCTCAAGCCATACTTTAATGCAACCTAATATTAAGGGTTTAGAGGCAAAAAGGCCCCATCTGCAATAGTGCAGGTTTTAGATGCAGGCTAGAACACTATAAGAGCACAAACTGACAAATGGCAGGGCTATGCAGGTGGGGTCTTCTTGTGCAGTAAACTCAATTTGCAGATAGAAAACATGCCTTGAAAGTGGGTGGCGGGCCAAACCCCACTCACGTGGGAATTAAATATGCCAATTCCAACCTGTATTTTCTCAAGTGGGGGGAAATTGCACCATGTATATTTCCCTAATGCATGGCACACATTTGCCCAATTCTCAACAAATTGAAGTATGATATACTTTCTTTGCAATATGAGGCGAACCTGATACATATCTAAGTAGCACATTTCATAGGCAGGTCTATATGATAATGGGATTGTAATAAGCTTGATATCCATTCATTTTGAAGCCCTTGTCACCCACCTTGTTCATTACCATCCAAATACTAGCATCCAAAAATGTATACTTGGAAGCAAATTAAAGGTATATTGTTTCATCACACATGCCATTTTGTCTTTTTTTAAAGACAGATCGTCACGAACAACTGAATCTGATAATTATATAAAATCACAGAGACGCATAAGAGCTATGATTAAACTAACAGATACCGCTCTCCTCCAGGTCACTTGGAATTGGGCAAAATGAATCATGAAAGATCCCGTCCTTTCGGAGGAGACGTTACGCCTCGGTCCTGTGTACAGAGAGAGTCACAACTGTACATGTTACACCGCAGTCAGTGTGGAATAAGAGTAGGGTGTAAACACTGTTCCCAATCCACCCCCCAGTCTCAAAAAGCGGGGCCATGTTAGGAGGTCCGTATCATGGATATAAGCGGCCCCGGAGTACTCAGTGAGTTAAATCCCCTCACAATGACCCAAGCCATACCAATGAATTGTGGATCGCTAAGAAGAACGGAGAACTTGGTATCCTATTTACAATGGCAAGTTGTAAGGATGGCCTATGAGTATTGAATGGGTGAGGGTGAATGGAAAACTGGGATATGTATCGCCCAAGCCTAGATCAAATTTTGGGCGCAAGTAGTAGCCTTCCTATTACTGTTCACTTTATTTTTTTACTTTGCTGCACCATCCCAAGGTCCCTGTATATGATGTGATAAGTGCCATTTCCCGTAGGTATAAGTAGTGTAAATCAAAGCCTATTCACCAAAAATTGTTTTTTTTTCCTTATTTTCGGGGAAAATCCTTCTGATTGGACAATGAAAGACAGAAATGCATTTAATGGAATATGCGCGTGTGAGCTTGTGTGTATTGCAATGCGATCAACCAAATGTGATTACTGCAGCCTGGCGGGCATTCTGATTTGATTAAAAAAGGTTGATTGACAGATGCTTTCACAAGCGTTATTTCGGTAATATATTCCCTTTTACAACAATGACAAACATATCTTTGCTGCAGCAGAGTATGCCCGTTTCAGAGATGCCTTTGCTCATGTCGTTCTAGGGATTTATCCTCAACATGCCCCTTCAGCGTTGTCTCGGTTGCTGGACAAAATTGGGCATTTTGAAACTTTAGGACCGAAGCAGGTGAGTAGGGGATGGGCCAATTATCAAAGTATTTTAAAATAGTTACAGACAAGTGGCGTAACCAGGGGCAGGGGGTGCAAAGCCCCAAACAGAAACCCTTGCCCCCCCTTCACCCCCCCAAATGAACTGACTTTTCTTTGGTACCGTGTCTAGGGAGAAGGACCCCAATTTGGAGGTCGGCATCCCTACAACCAGCAACGCAGAGCCAGCACCACAGAGCCACGAGAGGCACTTGAAATTCAGCACCGCGAGAGCCAGCACCACAAGAGCACGAAGGCACTGAAATTCAGACGCAGAGCAGCACCAACAGGGCCGACCGGTGTTTTATAATATTAGAGTAATACCGTGCTCTCTGCGGGATGGTTTGAGGGATGCCGAACAGGAGTTCTGTTCCCAAACTCAAGACGTAAATCCACTCGTGGCATCTATGTCTGCCTTGAGTGGACCACAATTGTCCAAACACTGTGTAACTGGTATGAAAAGGTCTGGTATGTAGGATAGACTATAGCATCAGCACAACAGAGCCGGTCTTATATAAACCAGCACCACGAGCCAGTGGGATAAAAACCAGCACCACAGAGAAAGTGTGATAAAACAGCACCACAGAGCCGGGTCTTCTAAATCAGCACCACAAGAGCCAGTGTTATAATAAAAAAATCAGCAACCACAGAGCCGGTCTTATAAAACCAGCACCACAGAGCCAGTGTGATACAAACCAGCAACCACAGAGCCAGTGTTATAAAACCAGCACCACAGCGCAGGTCTTATAAATCAGCACCACAGAGCAGTCTTGATAAAAATCAGCACCACAGAGTTTTGGATTAAAACCATCACTTATTTGTCACTTTGTCTCATTTTAGATGGCTGGTCTAAATGTAACTTACTTGTTCTTCATTAATTTCAGGACAAACGTATTTCATTATCCATGTCTGTAAAATTAACTTTTTGCAGACAATAAGTAACAGCAACACCAATTTTCCTGTTGCAAACAACAACTTTTACATATATGGACGTGTGGCTTAAAATGATTGTATCTCAAGAACTTAAGACAGCCAAAGTATGTCACGATACCATCAGTCGCGGTAACAAACATGTTTTATGTTGCACGAAAAAAGCACGGTATTTAATCTAATATTATAAAAACACGGGCGCACTGTGGTCCTGAATTTCAGTGCCTGCGTGTGTATGTGTTGCTGGCTCTGCGTGCTGAGCGGGGTCTGTGTGCTGGCTCTGCTGGTTGCTGATCGGAGGGATGCATTACTGCAAAATTTGACCCCTCAAAAAAAGCCTAGGCACCCCTTCAGCCCCCCACCCCATTTGCAAAGGTTTCTGGTTACGCCCACCTGGGTACAGAATTCTAAAAATGGCCGCAGTGCATGACAAGTTGCATGACTGCATTCACAATAATTTGCACTTTGTATAGTCTGGGGTGGTATGCATAATTGCACTGAGGAATTGACACATACGGAAGCTTCAATGATAAAATTAATGTATACAGTTGAAGTTGCTTAATTGGAATCCAGGTTTATATCAGAATTAGGCTTTTCTATTCAAGAATAAGTGTTTGGATATTCGAGTTCTATTTAGAACTGATAAATTTAATCCTTTTGAATTGGGCCATCAGCTTAATTGGGATGGGGTTTGGTGCTTTCCAAGTGTCCTAAGTAATAAACTTTATTACAACACTAATTGATCTGAGCCTGCGTGCCAATCAGTAATACACTGAAAACAAGGCCATACCTTTGTTTGTATCCTACACTAAAGGAAAAATAAATCACAATGTGACGTGGGGTATTGGTGAATCTGGAGGAGATGGAATTTGAGTTCATGTAAAAATATCCAAAAACAGACTGTGTGGCTTCGTATTGCTTCCTATTTCATCTCAAGTGATAATTGCTAATGAAGTTATGGAATTTTGAAAATTCATGTTCTCAAATGTTCAAAATGAGATAAAAAGCAATAAAATAAAGAAAAATAATAGGAAAATAAAGGAATATAAAAATGACTATTAAAGTCTGTCAAATAAAAACTTTACCAACGAAATTTTGCTTCAAAATTTCACAGCATGTTTTAGCATGCTAGACTCACTAATTTGTAAAAAAAAAGAAGTCAATTTTGACAAAAAATCACCCTTCACCTCATTTTGGGCCTTTTCTCCTTTAGAAACCTTG
>JAMKCH010063543.1:0-48671 GCA_023653785.1 Ophioderma brevispina
AACTCTAATGGATTCCAGTATAACAAAAGCAACGCCTTTTTGCCATATCGTTTGTAAAGCATGAGTTTTCGTTAAGACTGCAGATAGAAAGGTTGCTGGTTTCGAGTCCCCCGTTAAACCTTTCCTTGATTTAAGGGGATATGGGGTCGGAAGCCAGGAGAGTGCGGCCAAGAAATCCAAATTTCAGAGATATTGTCAAAACCATAAAATGGGTTGAACACGAAAAAGTGAAATCTTGACGAAAATTCTGAATTTTTTATATGTTTTCAAGGAATATTTTCTTATTCAAAACCGTCGAGATGAAGAAATCAACTCCATGGAAGGGTCCTTTCTGAATTTGTTTTGTATTAAATAACGAACGAGGATAGGTTGTCGGATGTGGGTCATGGAACACCCATGACCAACCCACATCAAAGCACCCAATTGGTTTGTGATTTGCACTCCGATTGTTGTAATTGCTTTTTTGACTTTTTGGTGAGTTGGTCTAATGAATATGCTTGGCCGCCACCCCCGCCTGGTCTGAGCAGTGAACTTGAAATGATTTGCTTAGTTTCCTAAATAGTGGTATATACATGTTAACATCATACTGTATCCCATGTCACAAAGTTTTAAAATCCATGTGAATTTTTGCTCTGGTACCATGGTAACCACTCCGAGTCCACACTGAACGGATGTAACTAAATACTGAACGTGCTAACTGGGACGAAACTTGGGTGACATGTGCACGGGGGCAAATCACGCAGTGAACATGAGCCGAATTTTAAATACCGTTGCCATGGCAACCGACAGTCGACCAATCGCAATCATTTCATTGCGTAATTTGAAATTGGAGAACAATTTTGAAATCGGCCTACATGGTTCACTCGGCCTATATTTGCTTAATATGTGTGTGCCAAATTTCATGGTCATTAGCAATGTAGCTTTTTCTTTAATTACGTACGTTCGTTTCCGTTTTGGATGTTTGAGTATTTTAACGAAAAGTTATACAGGTGTCTCAAAAGACTTACAAAAGCACCCTAACTATTGGGACCTAGAACTTCAAAAGTGAGTATCACTTTGAGAAATTTAAAAAGAATCTTAAACCACAATACTTTTTAAACATTTAATGTAAACAATCACTCGTTCGGTTCAGTGGTTTTGAAGAAATAAGCGATTATGTTTTACACATGTCAATGGGACACTTCCTAGTCCTTCCAAGTTTGCTCACAATAAGCAGAATTTGATGTTACTAATAACCGTAATTTGCGCGTGTTATCTGTTCAGAGAGCTTCTCTTTTCCTTCCCCAAGATCCGGCGTTGTTTATATTTTGTGGAGTTCATGCCAATTTTGTTTCGTTTAATTAAGTAATAATAATTAAACCCGTGACAACTATACAAAAAGCAACAAGACAAACAAAACCTGGACATAACCGAATGATCTCTTTATTCGAAAACATACCATAGATGAAGTGAGAAGTTTTGATTCAATACTTTTAACAGGTGGATAAACTGAACAATAAGATTATTTCACAATAGTTTTTATCAAATCAGAGACATTCTTATTCCCAATAAGATGGTGGATTCTACATTAAATAATTAACGCCTGATTTGAGTGCAAATTCAAAATTCGCGCCTTTTAATCTATACTCATGTTATATGAAGTATCACGATACAAGATGGTGGTTCAACATTTTTCGCCCATGCAAAGGGCGTTTGTGGTTTTCCAGATATGCCGAACTGTCATAACATTACTCTGGTCAGGCATGAATTAGATTAGATCCACCAGAATCTCCTTGCCCAGAAGACAATCTTAAACAATGTTAAGAATTACCGTGGAACGGGTACAGTCAAAATTTAGAACAAGAGTTCGTGTGGAAGGCGGGACAACCAACCAAACTTTCCCGAACGATTGCAGCCATCAGACGGAGTCGTCGTCTAAATCCAAGACAATTTGCAGACGTAACAATGTGCCACACCTCCACAGATCAAGCTTTTAACCGGATTACCCGCTTCGACCTGAAATTTCCCTTACAGAATGCAAAGAGAGCATTCTCTCCAAGCAGCAGACTACCAATGCAGATACCCTTCTGTCAATGGCTCAACACAGGGCCTGTAAGGTTTTTACTGAACTTATAGTTGGGGAGGAGGCAACATTCAAGATGAATGGACATGTCAGCATAAACAATGTGAGGCACTACACAGACCACAACAACCTCCAAGAGACTTTGAGACTTTAAAGAAATAAAATGAAAGAGAAAATGAAAGAAGTATTGATTATTTCTTGCCTGTCCTGTCTGTATCACTTTATTACAAAAATTGGAAGGAAGTGTCCATTGACATGTGTTACATAATCGATTATTTCTTCAAAACTACTGAGCCGAATCGAGTGCTGTTTACATTAAAATAATGAAAAATAATTGTGGTTTAAGATTCTTTTTAAATTTATCAAATGTGATATTCACTTTTGAAGTTATGGTCACCAATAGTTAGGGTGTAATTCTTTCTGAGACACCCTGTAGGCCTCGAAACATTTGACAAAATTGAGGGCGCTTTTGATGTGAAATATGGAATTATTTTTTATAATTTCATTTTATACTGAATTATCATAATTATTAATGAAAGAATCATCGAAATAGGTGCATCCATTGTCCTGTAATTAATTTTTTAAATAATTTTCTTAAATATCGCAGGGTGAGAAAACAATAAAATGCATAAAAATCACTTACCCAGTGACATTAAATACTTTAAATTATGGAAAAGATAATATGAGTATTAATTTACTTCGACTTAGCCAAAATAAATGCGTTTTTATAATATCTTTTAAAATATCTTAAATATAACCCCTTTAAATTTTTTTACATGATAAAATAAAGGAGATGAAGCATTTTTAGCAAATTTTGCGTACACTTCATCAGCAATATCTCGGGAACCGAATGTCCGATTGCAAATCGAATAAAAAGCATTTTGTAGATTATAATCTGCACAATTTAGCCATTGCATTATCTCATTTTCTGAATTTGAACAATTTTTAATCATTTTCAGACCCCACCCCCCACGTCAGTATATGTGGTATACTGGCGTAATGTGATAAAATTTGCCGCATAATGTAATAATATTTAATTACATTATGTGGCAATTTTTATTACATTACCTGGTTTTTTTACACAATGCGGCAAATTTTATTACATTAAGCGTACCTTTGTTACGCGAAATATATTGTGTTATGTTATTTTCGTGTAATGTAATAATCGACGCGTAATGTAATAAATTCTGCCGCCACGTAATGTAATAATCGACGCGTAATGTAATAAATTCTGCCGTGTAATGTAATAAAACTGGTAATGTAATACAATTGCCGCGTAATGTAATAATATTTTATTACAATACGCGGCAAATTTTATTACATTACCTGTTTTATTACACAACACGGCAAAATTTATTACATAACACGTCACTTTGTTACATTACGCGTCATTTTGTTACGCGAAATATATTGTGTTATGTATTTTGTATATGTATTGTGTTTAAATGATGTGTTATGTAATTTTGTATATGTGTTATGTATTGTTCGTGATATGTTTCATCGACGCGTAATGTAATAATTCTTCCGTGTAATGTAATAAAACGGTAATGTAATAAAATTGCCGCATATGTAATATTTTATTACATTACTCTCAATTTTGATACAATACCTGTTTTTTTAACACAACACGGCAAAATTTTATTATTACATTAAGCGTACCTTTGTTAGGCGAAATATATTGTGTTATGTTATTTTTCCGTGTAATCTAATAATCGGACCGTAATGAGTATTTCTGCCGTGTAATGTAATAAAACGGATAATTTAATAATTGCCCCCATGGGGTCAATAAGATTTTTTATATGACGCGGCAATATTTTATCCGAAATTAACTAGGACCCTCTAATATCCGAAAATTAAATACGGTCCTCGATTCCGAAAATTATAGTAGATCCGCTTTGCAGACCTTTTGCACATTGGGTCAGTGGGCCTTTCCATATTCGGACCAGTGGACCTTGTTTAATTATACTCGGGGGGGCAAAAGGCCGGTCCGGGGCATTTTTTGAGGGGGTGAATTTGAGTCCTTCTCCATAGACACTGTCAACAAACGTCAGTTCAATTGGGGCTGGCGGGGGAGGTGGGGCTCGCTTCTGTAGCAGCGGAGCTCGCGCCCCCTTGTATTTTCCCTAGTTCGACCACTTTCCATCTGGCCTCACCTACCCACACCGTATGGTACGTCACAGCTACCTAAACATAATACCAGGGGTACATCTGGGCGCCATGCCCTCCCCCAAACATTGCAGACCAAGGAACCAACGCTGGAAATTAATATTTATACATAGTTTTTTAAACTCTCCTTTATAACCTAAAGAAAAACAACAAAGCCAAGATCAACTGCAATCCATGCCGATTGCAGGCAAGGCAAGATAAAGACAAATAAAATAACAAATAGAACAAAAAGGGAAAAAAAAAGTCTTAGTGTTTTTCCGAGGGCTTTGGTTTTTATCAAACAGTCATGGTAAAAAAATAATACATCTGTGCGATATGTTTCAGAACCTTAGCTAAGCCAAGGCAAAGACTGGGGAAAACGATACTTAGGTTTTAAGCCCAAGCGATTCGGCTAGTTATGTGTATTACCCGATTATCCTCCCTTTCCCATCCCCAAACAACCCAGGTGTGGGGGCCTGGGGGTCCCCAGACACGCCAGCCCTTAATTAACATGTAAAAATTCAAAAGGTTGATAAGGTTGATGGCACCCCAACGGAGGGCGGTTATTCCTTAGGTAAACCAAAAATGGACCGAAGTCCATAAAGAGCCGAATACCGCCACCAAGATACGGTCAAGACTGAAATCGAATCAATACTGACAGACAGACAAACGGACTAACCGACGGACGTACACACATTCGAGGCAAGACCGACGGCACACCGTGCGCGCACAGACACAAACCCTCACCGAAACAAACTGACCACTCTCACCCACATAACCCACACGCACACACACACACACCACACACCCCTACACACACAACACAGGCACCAACTCTCAGGAGTCATAAGGCCTGCTAACCAATTATACATCAAATGCATTATTACAATAACGCGTTATTTTTATTACATTACGCGTCAATTTTTTTTTATTACATTACACGAACATTTTTATTACATTACGGCGTCAAATTTTTTTTTATTACATTACACGTCAATTTTTATTACTTACGCGTTTTATTACATACACGGTCAAAATTTATTACATTAACGCGTCGGTTATTACATTACAAACGAAGTAAATATTACAGACATAACACACGGTGTAACAGGGCGCAAAAAAAGCCGCAACACCGTGCGATAATACTGGATTTGTGTTAATCGCAGGCTATAACATAAATCGTAATTTTAATGAACAAATCACTTGCCACTGCACTGCGCTGCTATGTATGCCCTAATTTTTAGTCCGTCTAAAAATCAATATCCGTTAAGAACATTGGCGCCATTGAAGAGGAGACGATTCTGATTCGCTCTCGAAGTATATATGCATCATATCTGTGGAAAACAATATTCACATATTACCACATTATTTATAAAAGAGGAATACGTGTAACTTTAGCTTAAGAAGGACCATGAATCTAATTATCTAAATTGCCTGAGGCAACGTTGTAATAACTTGTTTCTAGAGTATTAAAAGTAAATGGCAAGAAAAAATCCGTGAAACAGAAAGTCCCTGCAGCTCTTTCCTCTTTTTCTTCCTTTCAAGTTCTTTAAAATGTAAAAAACGACAATAGTTCAGCAAGAAGTAATAATCATATTGTAGGATTATAAGTATTCTTTTTTTTATGTACCATGTTGACCGAACCCAATTTTCTCAGACCCTGGTGTGGTTTCAGAATGAGCATGTTTTAGGTTTGAATTGTTACTCTATAGAAACAGTTACCAAAGTTGAATGGAGAGGTCCTTTGTCTTCCGAATTTATTCTTCAAAACAAAGTGAACTCATTTGCTTTTTGCTACCCAACGCAGAAAATGAAGCACGTTTTTCATTGCAAGTTATTGTGTTTATTTTTTATCACGACTCTTTTCTCAAATGATTCCTCCGACAATAAGTTTTTGGGACATGCTGTATATACATAAGGTTCTCCCAGTTAAAGGTGAAACGAGAGATTTGAAGTCAACGCAGATATTGTGTCATAATCGTAATTTCCTATAGATTAGACACTAAATAGATTTCTTCCCTTGTATTTGGCTACAAAATGTCTTAAAAGCGAGAAAAAAGTTTATTTTAATTTGCTTAAATTTCAATATAAAACATGGCTGAGGTCGTATTTGCTCCTATACAATTAGAAAATTCACAATTTTTGCCAAGAAATTCCAGCTTAAGTCCATTTCCGATGGGGCTATTTTTGATGAAAGCTTTACTCAGGGGCAAAATCAGGACTTCAAATTTTTTAGGACACCTGATATGTGAAATCTCGCTTTGCACCTTTAATTCGCACCTTGTGGTGACTTGTTGGCTACTTAATAAAAAATTGTTTTATTGTTTTTTAGAATCCATGCTTATTTTGAATCCATACATGTAGGTGGGTAAGCTATGGATAATATTTATATGTTGAGCCACAATATTAATCTTTGTTGAATAGGCTTTATACCCAAGACTACATAGACAAAAAAACATATTCATATCAGTGAAAAAAACGAATTCTTTTTATACGCCGGTTCCTTCATATTGACCGGAAGAACTTACGAGCAATTTGAACTCAAATCAATAACAACGAATTTGGGGAAAATACAATAACACCATCGTCATGTTGAGTGCAACAAGTCGTATCTACATTTGATGAGTTTCATGAAGAAGCATTTTGGTGTTTCATCATTTCTTTGTGACTGTGTTCAAGGAAAATAATCCTTACACAGGCGATCATTTTTTTTTTGTAAATATCTTATAAATATTTCATTTCCCCCCTTAAGAAAAAAAGTAATTATCTAATTTAAAATGGCTTAACTACACACATGATTTCCGTGTCGTGACAAAGTCGTCTCTACCAGTTACGACTTTGTTGCACTACACTGGATATTCAATTTTGAGTGCAACAAAGTCGAATTTACACCTAATTAGCTTAATAACTCTGCAATAAATTTAGCTTATATACTCTGAAATATATGTTCAATTATGCGTTTTCATTTACTTTTTTAAATTATTAGTACTGATCGTAATATTGATTGGAAAAAGCTAAGTACATTTTTGATATGTTTTTTAATGTTTTTTTGTGCCTAAATTTTGTGCCGAAATTAAGCATAATAAGCGAAACTTGTAAAAAATAGAAATTGCTCTTTTTCCACAAATATTTCGGGAGATTTTATTACTTATACATAACCTTTTTAAAACTAACGCTTTACAACAATAAAAGTATCTACATACTAGTTTCCCGTGTCGTGGACCAAGTCGTATCAACCAGTTACGACTTTGTTTGCAGACCGGGAAATTCAATTTGAGTGCAACAAAGTCGGATCTACACCTAAATAGGCTATTTAGATATAATAATCTTGCATACAGAATGAGTCTTGACCAAAATGTGGAGATTGCGCTTCTCGGACGCACCAAGAAATCATTCATTATTGGATGCCAACAGCAGATCGCGTACACTCCGAAATTGACATTAGCCAAGTGCCGAACTTAAAGCTATCACACCTAGAGGCTTACTCTACGGATAACCTATATATTTCCAGTAGAGTGCTAAACTATAATGTCACACCTAGAGTTCTTACTCCAAGAGATAAACTATTTTTTTTTTTCTTTTTTTTTTTTTTTTTTTTTTTTTTTTTTTGTATTTTAAGTCGAGTGCCAAAACCATAACTCTCACACCTAATGGCTCACATTAGGATAAATATTAAAGATTACAATTTTCGCGACAACTTAAGAACATTTAATTCAAGATATAGAGTGTGAAACTGCACTAAACAAGCATCAGTAAGATAGTCCAATTTTCAGACGCGAAATAGACTGTATTCCTGGATAATTTCTTAGCTGAGAATACGATTTCATTACTGAATACAAAAGTCCTTAAAGTGAGGGATTCATGGAAGGGGGGCTTCGCCCCAAAACATGATTCAACCAAGTTTCAAGGGCATTTTTTTTAAACCTTGAGAAAGAATCACTCCTATTCAAAATACAGGTTTTTTATGCCATTTAGACTTCTTAAATTGAAGATTTTGAGTGAATTTGACAAATCAAATCAAACTTACAATCAAAAAATAATAAAATAGTAAAAAACATAAAAATCCCCCCCCCCCCAATTTCACAAAAGATAATTATAGTCAAAGGGGCATGAGAGTAAAGTACTAGAAGTGATAGGGGACAATATGAGGGGAATATAAAACATATTAAAGAATCACAGCGACACCAAAGCAATATGTCGAAAGACAGCGTCCTATTAGAGAGATATAACCAAACACGCCAAATCTAGAATATGGCAAAAGATGGCCATATACATGCTGACGCGGACGTTACTATAAAGTTGCAAGCGTGAGGGAGGAGTCTTGATCAGAGAAATAGCACACCGTTTACATGCACCTGCACCCTCTAAGACTAGGTCCGAGCAAGAAACATAATAACGGCCCAAATGATTTGTGAGGGTTGAATTATTTAGCAGATTTGGAGCCTAGGGATAATAAGATGCTCCCCTTGATTGTACATTGAGAGCAAGCGCGGGGGCCGGGGGGGGGGATCAGGGGGGGGCGGAAGGGGCGGCTTCCGGTAATTCTGACAAAATCTTGCAAAAATCAGCACTTTTGGACAAGTTAACAGCTTCAGCCCCCGGTAATTTGACGTTTTTGACTTCCTGGATCCGCCCCTGGAGAGCCTAAGCATAACCGCTGCAGCAGCATGTTATGACTCCCAGAAAAAGAGTATCGTTGGGAGCTAACGAAAAAACTGTCGGAGGCATGGATAGCAACCAAACATCCACCGTGTTAGAGAGGCCATGTAATATGACAATCAAGAAAAAACAAAATATATCAAAAGTACATTGCAGAAAAATATGAATTTTATTTCAAGAGCTAGTACCGCCCGAGAGTGCAAAAAGACGGTGCTTAAGCCTATAGAACATGACCTTGCAAGTTTAAATGGCAGGATTTCCTCACGGATTTTGTGTACTTTATTTTATAAGCAATGTAAGTCGCTCATGTACGTCCCTGCTTGGGAGTATACAGAGAATATTGAAAAAACACAAAAAAGAACCTTAAAAAAAAAAAAAAAAAAAAAAAAAAAAAAAAAAAAAAAAAAAATGAAGGAATGGGCACAAAACTTTTTTACTGCCACTCTAGCAACTGCGCACATACAGTGTGAGTCAACAAAAAACCTACATCAGAATAAAAAATTATAAAATAGTTAAGAATTAATTTTTGCTACATATTTGCTGTGGATTTAAAGAGGGATAAAGAGGCTTTCAGAAAACGTTGTATTTGGTGTCATTGAACTTTGGAGGAAGAAGTTATGCCTAGTTTTGCTGAGAGACTTAAATCCTGTTTGGCGATTGGACCCAAACAATGATGCATCGCTTACATAGAGTTAGCATTGGTCTCAGACAGTGATTTGAGTAAAAAAATATGTAACAATAGAAGGTGGGAGAATAATTGACGGATTATAAAAATTTAATATCCCGGAGATTACAAAAGAAAATGCTGAGTGAAAAAATGTGTCAATTCCCTTAAATAGAAAGTTAAAAGCTTGTGTAACACCCTAGTTTACTTGGTTCTGCAAGATAGGTTTTAACCTACAACGAAACTTGTAGCTAAAGTGAACCATAGAAGGTTTGTATTCTGCTTGAAAAAAAACAGTGCGATATTGAATGTTAATTTTTTAATTTCAATTTATTTACGAAAACTTATAATATGTTACACAATAGACTGTTCATTCAAACTGATATGTTTTTGTCGAGAGGAAATCGAAACCATCTGAAATTGCATGTGTGAAAATTGTCTTTGCCATAATGTGTATGATAACGCTCGGTGGTAGTCTCTCCGCATTGTATGCGTTAAAATCGGCAAACAGAATTGTTAGGGGCTCTCCGCCCAAATTGACAATGTTTCTGAACCCACATGTCGAAAGGACACGAACTAAAATATTCTGATAGCAGTTTATCCCTGTAAACAACCAAAGCAAACAGTGCAAGCAAAATAACTTTAACCATGAAAGAAAAAAATCTTTCCTGAATGTAGGGGTTTTTATTGACTCAAACGGTACATGCAGTCTTCCCGATCTTCCATGGCTAAATAAATGAGTTCTTGGCCCAAATAAGATTTTATGGGGAAGGCAATATTTGAAACGTGAAGGTAATTGGTGAGCGAGCGCAACGTCCACTAGATAGGCTACCAACAAGGGCGACAAGAGACGTGAACTTGAACATGCAATTAAAAGAGCACAGATTTTATACGCAAAATAAGTCCCGTATGAACCTAAATCACAATAGTACCGCAGCCCGAGTTAACCCCGATATGCAAGGAAACAGCACAAAAGTTTCAAACTACAACCTCAAAAGTAGCTGTCGAAACGAAGTATGATGACACGGTAGTTGAGGCCGGGTGAAAAATGGCTACACCCAATTTCAGCATTTATTTTATTATATTAATAAAGCTAGGGCAATTCAATGTGCACTGCTACTTATTATTAATAATGCCAAAATTATAAATATATTCAAACAAGAGTGGGAAAAAGGTCATGAAACACGCCATTTCACAACGTTAAACATGGCCTGTCATTTAAAACTTGTTGAAAGCTATTAAGTGGATTAAAAACCTGACAAAACTGCCGCCACTGGATTTGAGCACTGAGTATTAATATTAATTTTATTACTTTCGAAATTAATAATGGAGAAGGCTAAGGACACGGACAACTGAACGTAAAAACAAGAAAAATCACATATACCGGTATGTTTGATAGTTTGAACTGCCGATTAAATGTGGTGTTTATAAACACCTAATGACATAACGGCATGCCATGAGATTCAGAACAGGCAAGCCACCGCTTTAGTAATCAAAACTCAATCTGCGTAAAACGACCTGGCAACAGAAGTGTCATTGAAATGCAACAAAAGTCATACGTAGGAACGTCGTTATGCCACAAGCATCGGGTGAAAAGCCAAAAAAACGAACCAGTGTGTCCATTAACTTCCAGGTTTTAGCACAATACAACGGCTGTGATTTAGCTGTCGTCGTTAATATTATTGACCGTATTATCAGAGCATACAATTTCAGACAGATCTATATATGAAACAAATAGAAGTTATTTTAGGTGTTAAAATAGCAAAACTGACCATCAATAGACGCGTGTTTATCGAATATCACTATACAGTTATCCGCTTTTGTCTATACCTGGTTTATCACATGCACCGTGACCTCATAGCCTTGTATTCCCTAGAGTTCTAGATACTTTGATTCAGAATATGTCGCCACATCTTCTGTGCACTCTCCGATACTAAATATGGGTACCATATCCCACCTTATAAATCCCCCCCGCACCACACTTTGCACACTTCATTAGCACCACTTTCAAACTCCAACCGTGGCTTGGTAATCTCGCATCTACTGATAACTGGAAAAGTGCACAAGACTCAACCCACCAATATACCGCAATCACCTCCGCGATTAACAATTAAGTGGCTAATATTTCCTTAGAATGATCCTTTTAAATTCCAGGACCATTTTCTCACTCTATTCGCTCATACTAGAACATTTTTAATATTAACATTTTCCTTTAAACACTAGATTAATTGTACTTTGATCATCGCTTTTATCAAGAAGAGTTCTTGGAAAATGATGTTCGTCCATCCTCTACAATAGTCATTACTGAACCTTTTGTAACAAGGGCACTGCAATCCCACGATATGCGTTTAGCAGTGTCGTCATCCAAACCTTTTATAAGTTTGCTATAATGCGTAAACATATATTCATTAATTTATATTTGGTTCATGCATACGTATATTCTATAATTATATTTGTGGGTTATCATGCATAATTATATTCAAATTGTATACTTGATGCGAGATGAAATAAATTAGATTGAATGACTGATTGAGATAGAGAGAGATATGATAGGACTACATCAGACCCTCTGCCTTGGCCATACTGTGGAAAAGGACATTATAGCAAAAACGAGGACCGATATATAGAGGAACAAAAGCCGAGGAAGGGGAAGGGAGTTGTATAAAGGGCCCAAATTGAGGATAAAATATGGCCATGTAAAGGACTAAACTCGGTACTTTATGTATCTGAATAAAACATGCATGAACGTGTGACAATAGCTTCATTCAGACACATGGAGGGAACCAAACATGAAGTACCCAGTAGTTGGGAAAGGGTTGACTATTAGCTGTGACTATTGACTCTAAGATGGAGCCCCTCAAGTAAAATCTAGTAACTGGCAATCAAATATACATAAGAGAATCGCACATTGATACATAAACTCATTCAGGCACGCCGCTTCGCATGCTTAGATCACTTAACAACACCCCGCAACAATAGCCATTTGAAGGGCCGATGTTTAGGTGATGTACTTATTAATCATTGTTAACGAGCAAATACAATAAATGCTTAGTATTATGATGTTGTAACAAAGACCGGCTATTGACCAAAAACTGATTTTAGGGCCAAGATACCAATTGCTATTTGGAGGGCCGATTGTTTTGTTTTAATGTGATGTTACCTAATCATGGTAACGAGCCCAAAAATACACAAAATGCTTAGTTCATTATGATGTAGAAAAAGCCAGGATATTGAACCAATTGAAATTTCGGGCCAAAAACGTAACCAAAAAGCCTATGAAGGGCAGGCGTTTATGTGATGTACTTAATCATGTTAACGAGCGAATACAACAAATACTTAGTCATTATGATGTATCAAAGCCCAGGATAATTGCACAAATTGATTTTTTGGCAAACAGATTGACCTTGGAGGAGATACCATAGGTGTAGCATTTTTAACATGAAGGTTAACGCAAAACGGACCTAGTTTGATGACTGAAGTAGATAAAATCATTACATGCTTTTATATACACAAATGGTATATTACCACCACCTTCATTTCTTGCTAGTTAATGCATTTGCTCTGTGATGCAAAGATTGACTTGAAGGAATATGAAAGGCATATGAACAAACAACGATAACGGTCAATTGAAATTTATATGCGAAACCAACACTAACTTCTATCCAAGTCAGTCGGAACCCGAATCGAATATAGAACACCAAAAACTAGTGCCGTCATAGGCCTAGACTAGTTCGTAATTGCAACCTCTAAATTATACGAGCAAACAGACGGCGTCGCATTCTTTATCGGAATGACGTTTTAGTTATGGACCGCTCTATTTTAGGTAGGACGCCCAAATTGAAAAGGTCATTCACGGTAGTTGGTAGAAGCCTTTTACTACTTCGGATTTAGGATTAATGTACCAAGAGGGGATTTTGTACTTAGTAGTAAACAACTTCCCAAAAGTTTATGATGTATCTGATGCTCACCATAAGCTGTTAAGACTTGGATTGAGTGAAATTTTCGGCTCTCGACACGCCTGAGTGGATAGGTCCAAGTAAAATCGCAATTAACACTGGAGAGGTGATAATCGTCTAGTTCTTGTACAGTCTTAAAGATATGGGTATATCTCCCAAATATTCCACAAACCAACGCCGAACCAGGCAGAGTTTCGCTAAAGTCCTTACGAGGAAGAACATTTCGCCGTCAACGGAGCCGTAACGCTAATTTGGAACTGGGAGGACGATAGGGATGAAGGACCCGGTAGCAAGGCTGTCGCGAGCTCCTACCACCAGATTCCGGGGGGTGCATTACCTCACCAGTATCGCGGCCGACAGAGCCCCAACGATTGCCAAGGTTCCAGGTCTGGACTGTTCACTGTCATTAGTTTATTACCGGCAAACAGAACAAGGATGAGGCCCTCATAATCGAGATTTAAAAACCAAGATCAACACTCCCGTATAGAGATAGATGACTGCACTGGACCTGTAAATTTTCGAGACTGGCAATCCATGGTAGAGTATACAAGTAGACAATCCACAAAAACCTGTTTGGACTGTTTGTTCGGCCGATATAGAAGAGTTACTCTGTTTTCTCGTACTTTTAGTAATAATTCCTAATAGAAAACTTGCTTTCTTCCTCGTTATGATTAATCTAAAGTTCAAGATACTTTACATTCAAGGCTCAGATAGATCCATGCAAGAAGCATTTTTATAGTTGTGTGTAGCTCATGTCAGAATAACAACACGACCTTATTGGTGCGGCGATTGTGAAAAGCGATGGACCAATACCAATGGGTCAAGAGAGAAAGCAAAATAAAAACCACCACTGACAAATGATAGGCCGAGCGCAACAAAGGCAAGCGCTGGTAATGGAGAAACAGGAGTGCGAGTACACAGAAGGAGTGCTACGGTTGCCAAGCAACCAGGCGAAGGACTCCTCCTAGATAAATGCCGCTTATTTTTAGATTCGGTTTGGGAACCTACAAAAATAAAAACGGGAATAATTGAGACGTCCACCTTGAAATGCATCAAATTAGCCGTAAGACTTCTTTTTATATTATATAAAATAACGCAAATTTCGCCAAAATGTCAGTGACGACTTTGTGACGAAAGTGAATATCAGTTACAGAATATTTCAATTGGTTTGACCTTTCAGCGATTCAATTTCCAGGACGAATTCCAGTTGCGGGTTTTATTAAAATCAACTAAACATGTGCGAAATAACTGGAAACCATATATTAACACTTAAGTGCCCAAGGGGGGGGGGATGTGGAGGGGGGAGTTCCATAGTACCAACAATTTGAATTTTTTTTGCGATTTCTCGGTTACGCAATCAAATTGTTCAAGGAGTTTTTTTGCTATTGTCTAGTTATGATTACGCTTCTCCTGATACAAAAAAATTAAATCCGCCCACGGTTTCATTAGAATAATTAGGTTGGGTCCCCTGAGGACCCCTGGCCGGCGCACCCTTTGGCCTACGGAAGTAAAAAAAAAATCAGATATTTACTAAATAAAAAATTAAGTAATTAAATCTTGGGATTTATTTGCTTAGATATATACCAATACCTTAGGAGTCATTAATTATCATTAAAATACTAAAACCAATAACCCTTTTATATACGGATGGCATCACTTTTAATTTTGTCATGACTGCTCTTAACTGTGTAAGTGCCTATGGGAAAAATAAGGCGAATTTGAATGTTTCGGAAACAATACAAGATGGTATAAATTTGGCTTTATTTTGGCAAGGATTATTTTAATTGGTTATTCTAGGTAGATATAATTAATTAAAATCAATCATGGACTACAACAAGTGGTGCTGTTTTGCTGCTGCTTCGCCGCATCTGACCTGAATTATTTAATACAAAGATGCCGAATAACAACAGATTGCATTTCAAAGCAATATTTAAATTGATAAAGCGATCAGGAATATAATTTGTACATGTACACATGGATATCATATATCTGGGATGCCAACCCGAACGCTAACTCCCCTGAGTCTTCTCATAAGGTGATAGAACAATCATAATACATTTGTCAACACCAGTGGGTATCACGTTCCCCGAGGGCTACTCTTAAGGAGAAAATACTGACAGGTTAACTGGTTATTTTTCCCCCACACCCCACACCCCGAGGTTCTGATCTTAAGGCAATTAGAGTAAACTAATCAATAATTTAGACCAACTAGGTGGAAACCCCTTCCTACGAAGAGGTCCTACTCTTAAGGCCATATATACTAGAATCAATTACTATTACCAATCAACGCACCTTTAATTGGCGAATTTGCATAATGACTTAGCTTTCAACACCTGAAGTGAGAATTAATCGCCAATAGTTTTAAATCCTCTGGCAGCTATGAATAAGCACACGTTTAATTACAAGTCATGCCTTACGCAGGTGGGAACACCTTATCCAGACTCCCAAGGGCCTACTTGAAGAGCCATTAATTTTCTTTAGCCAATACTTGCACTATTACAAACAAAAGGTTAAATGGTTTATTTAAACGGCGATTGTTTAAACTCTACCTTGTTAGGAAGGGTGGAACTTCTTAACAATCAGCCTTATTACAATAGATGATAATACAAAATATGACTTGAACTGGAGGTTAAAGGGGCAAGTGGCAAACTTTACCCTTATTGCTGAGGAACTACTCATGAGTACTAAATACCTCCTTATTACAAAGTTTCTTCTGAATTATAATGAAACCCACATTTTAGAAGTTTTAAAGTTAAAGAGGCATGATTTTGAGGCCAAAACCTTTAATACCGCCACACAATTTACTAGCTAGAGTAAATTGCCAAACCCCCCCCCCCGCCCAAAAAAAAGGAAAAAGAAAAGGGCACTTGAAACCCAAAAGGATTAATTTTTAAAAAGGGTTGCCAAAAACATACCATTGCCTAGTTGTGAATCCAAGCTTCGCTGCATATAATACCCCTCTATGTGATTACATAAAATACATGTAAATAAGACAAAGCTTTCTGCATCTAAGGGCTGCCCTACCCCATTCACAGGTTTCGGCCCTGATCATTTATTGCATATCGGCCATTTTTGATTTTGACCAATACTCCTCTATTTTGTGGATTTCGAAACCAAAGACGAACTTTTTTTCTTCAATTTGTGGAGTCTTAAGTTAATCCTTATTCAATTATGGCATTCATACAAAATATGTCAAAGGCTTGTCATCCAGTTTTTTTCTTCTGATGACTATTTTGTAAGCACCTGAAAAACATTAGCATCATGGCCGCCATCTTGGAATTCAGCCAAAATTCATCAATTTGCAAATTTTCGTTGCATTTTGAAACCATGGACGATTTTATTTTTACCAAATTTTCCAGCCCACAAGTAAATCTATGACAATTATCTTTTAAATAATACAAGTTAAATGCTTGTCGTCGACTTGGTTATAATTTTTGACTAAATGAACGAGCCGTCTATGTACACGAAACCATGTGCATTAAGTGGATACATAGAGTAAATATCTCAAATATAAGAAAATTACAGACTAAGCAAGCATTGTCGTATCCTAGACACAACAACACATATCAAGACCTGAGTCAACTACGTAACTTTGAACTAGCATGCAAAAATTAAGATTTGGATACAGATTTATTGTGATATAACTGGAATCTTGAAACGAAGAGATCATTTACTCCCAGATGACTCCCGTTGGGTATTGAGATGGCCTGCACGGTTAGTTGACTTTTCTCCGACAATGCGATTATGTACGTATACAGCTGGCACGGCACACAATATGGCTAAGATACTAACATTGTTTGAAGAACCCCAAAATACCCCGAAATACGATGGCACATTGTGGTTTTTCAGGTACCAAGGTTCACCTACTCGCCATATTAGGCAAAGTTAATACGATTGCCATAGCCATGGCCATATCTCCAAGCAGCGTATAAACATGTTGATGTAAGCTAGACGACTCAAACCTTTCCATCAGGCGTTACAAAGCATTGATGAAAATCGTAGTGTTCTTATGCAAGATCACACTGCGCTACTGCTGGAGGGATGTCTCAGGGGGCTAGGAACTGTTGCCATTAGTGGTCAAGCAACGTGTCCAGACTTACCCTTACATTGCTAAACAGCCCCCATACACAGGCCACAAGGGATGGCTGGAAAAAGGTTCATTCAATGATACTGAACACAGGATCCTTAGCCTCCTTTACTCGATACGTTTGAGTCCAAAGTCATAAACCATTCTCTCCTACGCACTCACCTTTTCCGTTGGTCATCTGAGTCCGATATTTAAACAATCAATTTAGTACTTGGTCCTCCCTAGAATTTGCGGAGCTGACTGCTACAATACTCATAACACTTTGTATCTTGGCAATACTTGTACACATAACATCGCAGGAGGTTTTGAAACTTGCGTAAATGGAGAGTGGACCATTCATGATTCTTTCTTGCTTCCCCTACTGATTTGGCGATACCGTATAACTGCGCGTCAAAGTAGTTCAAATGCCTGGCAACGCGGTTAGCACCAGAGCCGTCGCCAACCTCTAATTGGGCCCCACATTCCCTGCAAAGTAAAAACAAACAGAAACAGCAGAGAGCAGCGATACCTGACAAATATCTTGAATTTGCATATAATACACCACTGAATTGAATAAAGAAAAAAATATATCTACAAACTACGACAAATATGCCTTTGACGAACGGCTTATATATCACCCTATTTTAACGCCCCCACTACTCGTAGTGGTTGAGCAAGCACTCTCGACTATTTGGAAAATACAGCAATGCTGGAAATGCCCAGTCGTGACCCCATGGCATGTATATACATACATGTCTACTGGTTAGGACACACTGGAGTTCATCCGTCTGAAGATCGTGTACTCAGTGATCGTAGTGAGGGTAATACTGTGAAACTCAGAGTAACGGTTTCCTTTCCAAGGTCTTACTTTGTAATTTATTTAAATAACGGTAAACGCTCTCACTGTATGGGATTTGAGCACTCTTAATTCCAATGATAGTCAACTGTAAATACACTGTTTACTATGAATGTTTATATTATATAATACTTTAAAATTTACATACATCCAAACATGCGCCAATCTTACACCAAAAAGTGGGAGTCGTTTTTAATAAGCTATCACTAGCTGTAACAAACCTTTCAGCACAACATTCAAGCGTAACTATAGCTTGTTCACGGTTTGAGATGAACATAGATAAACGTGGAGAGAGAGAGAGAGCACTCCATCTTCTATAAAATGATACGAAAATTTAGGACATCCTCCAGCTGCCGTACCCGCGATAATTTCATTGTAGAGGCGACAAGAAAAGCCCAACGAGACTTTAACTAACATACGTAAATGTATAATTCATACAAACGCCACCCTATTATCAAGCCGCAATTGAAATCTATGTAACATTAGAAATGACCGCAAGAAGGCATTAGCCGAGTTGGCCAAGAAAAGAAGAATTCCCGAAAATTCATAGATAATTAAAATTCCAGAGGTTGAACCAATGATTCACTTTACAACATACGATACTTGGTATTAAGACTGACGATCATTAAAAATTAGTTAACACCAGGCATAAGAACGCCAAATAGAAATTTAAAAATTCCGTAAACACGAACCATTGCACATGACTAATTTTCCCAAGACAATATACAATATTACTAACCATTGAAACAGATTATTAACTTAACAACCAATAAGTAAACTCCACATGCACGTCGGCTTGCGCCACTAAACCAAAATAAGACGGCCGTAAAGTTAACGAAAAACACTTGACCTTTTATATGATTTGAAAATTTCGCATCGGTAAAACCTCATTACATGATATGACCACAGACCCACCAGTACCAATTACCTTCAAAAAATACCAAAAAACACGACCTTGCCATATACCAAGACAAATTACCAAAAACAAAATTGAAGAAAAAATCTGAGAGACGATGACGATCTAAGAGGTTTACATCCAACCAAAAAGCAAACCCCAAAACACAAAACCATAAGAATGGTGAAACACAGACTACAAACCAAAAAAACCTCACGTCAAATGGTATTTTGATCAAGCCTTACCGCCAACGAATCCAAGCATGTGAAACGGATCGCCTGCCACGAATTAATTTAGAGAACCAAACTCACAAATTACAACTTCTCAAGCCTTCGATACACCAAATTTAATGATTAACAAAGTCACTCCAATAAACTTAAAATAAACAATGCCCATCTGAAACCTGTTTAGCAGATGTATGACATAATATTAGTAAACTATTTGCACAAGATAAAACTCACTTCCAGCAACTCAACTACGACTCGTCACAACATACCCATAAAAAGGGTGCACTAGACACTTCACGGAAGAAGCAAACTCATTTAACTGCCCCAGCATCAGGACAACATACATACTACAACAGAAGACATAAAATTGAAGGACATAAATTTTACTAAACTGAGCCCCACCCCTTAAAAGGGGGAGGGGGTAGCAGAGGAGACGCACATCAACTGTATATGCATGAACATAACAAAATCTATAACAATTAATTAATTGGACGTCACGCAAAGCATCCAAAACTGGTCCAAACTCGTACTGAAACACTATAATCTTCGTCAGCGATTCCGAAACAACTTCTGGCTACGCGCGTAAACCCGGAAGTGTGTGACGAACGCTTGAACCGGGAATTCAATACGCAATACAACAGACGCGTGCGTGCCATTTGATTCAGAAATTATGACGGCGAATATAATTCACACAACTCACCAATATAATACACTTGCACACAAACACACTCAAGACACCCCGCTGAGCATGAAGTATCGAAACAAACACCACATACACGCACAGATGCGCCATACAAAGAACATCGCTCACCACTGATACTAATCGAAATACTTTTCTTTTCGACAGTGATTCTGAAAACAAATTCTGGCTACGCGCGTAAACCCGGAAGTGTGTTGGGAACGCTTGACACCGGGAATCCGATACGCAATTCAACAGACGCGTACGTGCCATTTGTTTCAGAAAATTATGACGGCGATTATAAATCACACAACTCACCCATATAATACACATGTACACAAACACACTCAAACACCCCCGCTGAGTATGACGTACTGTAACGAATACCAATTACACGCCCGAATGCGCCACACAAGAACATCGCTCACCACATGCAGATACTAAACGAAAACACTATTCACTTCGACAGTGATTCTGAAAACAAATTCTGGCTACGCGCGTAAACCCGGAAGTGTGTTGGGAACGCTTGACACCGGGAATCCGATACGCAATTCAACAGACGCGTGCGTGCCATTTGTTCTCAGAAATTATGACGGAGATTATATAATTCACACAACTCACCAATATAACACTTGCACACAAACACACTCAGACACCCCGCTGAGTATGAAGTACTGTAACGAATACCAATTACACGCCCGAATGCGCCACAAAAGAACATCACACACCACTCGTACTAATCAAGCACACTCAAGAAGCAATTAGAATGTATATGCTTACCCGATCAAACTAAGTACGTTAATAATACCATACTCCCAAGGAACACCATGTCACATCTTTGACTGTAGCTGTAACCATTAGAATCACTCGTCTCACACACAAGCTTGGTAGATTATCCGAGGTCAATTCCAGAAACTATATAGCGTAAGAATCCTCGAGTATTAAGGAATCAGTTTTAAACACAACGAAAATGTCGGAAATGTTTACCCGGTGCAGAACAAGATGCATTTTTCCACAACAATCGATACTAGAACAGTACAAACGACCATACAGCAGATCCATCACGCTATATAATGAGAGTAAACGAATCAGATGTTGAACTCCTTCACATTGTCCCCAAGGCCGGCAACTATCAACTGCGCACTTAAAAATATCACCTGTATAGTTATATTGAAGACATTCGTTGACTTCCTATCGTATACGGAGTTGCAGTATGAGGTAAGCAACAAATATAGCGTATAACGTAAACCAAAGAGAAGTGTAAATGTACATAATTTCCAAATATCTTTTTAAGATCTGAAAATATGACCGATCAGATGCGAGGGCGAAGAAGCAATGACACAGACAAAGGAATCAAACCAGCACCACAACAATGACGAGAGCGAAAGGCACAAACCTGATTGGCCAAAGAGGAAACACAAGACGCCCGATACCGAAGTGTTGCCGGATACAACGTACGGCTCCTTGATAGAATCGTTTATATTTTGACGAGTTCTTTTGGACCTCGCCATATAAACGTGATTAGTTTGATTCAAAACCTTATATTGGAGTTGCTGAGGATGGAAATGTGCAAACCACTCTTTTTTCGGAGAGTGACAATTTCAATTGGCCATAGGTCATAGGTCAAAGTTCGGATTTTCATTTTTATTGTGGGTATGTGGTTCTTACATTATCCCCCATTTACTTGTATTAGTGTCATGATCAAACTCCCAAGGGAAAGTGGTTATCTAGGTTGGGTCCCTTGGGCACTAACGGAAGTTTTTTTAGCTTGGGCACTTAAGTGTTAAACTTACTATGTGCGCCGGAATATCCATTTCCCTTTTTCATTTAAAGCGAAAAATGTATAAACATTGGATTCTTGCCTATTTTGGGCTGAAAATTTTTAAACTTACGGAGATTACGGCGTCGTTGTAAAGTCACAAAGAAAGTATCCTTACTTATTTGATATCAACTGAAAGAAAGTGGCACAAATTTATCACCAATATTACCCTTAATTTTTCGAGTTTCCTTTCCAACATTATAGGGGTTGCAACAGATCCCGCTGGTTAGACGTGTTATAAAAATACATTTGTTATTTCGGGTTATTAAGGATTCTCTATGTTTTATTTGCTGATTATGTTGTTTTTATTGTGATTTTCCTATTAGATTTATACTAGATCCCACTGGTCGTGACACTAAGAGAAGCATTATTATCCACCAATTGTCTGGTTGGTGTTTACCCATGCTGATAATCATTGTATTATTGATTCTTCATTTCTGCGAGTGTACAGCAACGGGGTTTATCTACGGTGGAGATTCAGCTTGTTGGATAACGGATACCAATGTAAACATTTACGCCTTTGGAATGCCGGTTGCTTTATCAATAATTATAAACCTGGTCGTATTACTCACAACGCTGATTGCATTATATAGTGTTAGAAAACGATCGAATAGCATGCAAAACAAAGCAATGAATGCAGATAGATGGAAGGAAGTGATCTTGTCTATAAAGGTAGAGATTAACAAAGAAACCCTTAAGAAAATAAATCTTTTAAACCTTCTTTCCAATGGTGCTTGAAAACACGACTAGAGTAGATTTCAAATTAAGTGGAGTTCTAGCATATATCTTTGGGGTGATATTGATATTGGGTTCAATCCCCGGCCATGCGGAGACTAGGCCTCTGTTGCCAGTGCAAAAACTATTGTGCCCATGGTACAAAGTTACTATACAGATTTGGCTTACTAGAAACTGATACATTCAGTTCTACAATGGTTGGTTAATGATAGATGGACTGTGCCTGGTGGCCGGATGTCAAATCGCATTGCGCTAATCGCTTAATACAAGGTCGGCCCATTGTTGATGGCAAATAAAAAACTTAGTTGTGTTACGTCTGCTTGATATAGAATGCATTATTTTTCCAATGCTGTGTATTGAAGAATATATTTTGCAGTGTCAAAGGTGAGTTATTAGACAGAAAAGAATGACAAAACAAAGCAATGAATGCAGATAGATGGAAGAAGTGAATTGTTATAAGGTAGGGATTAAACAAAGAAATCCTTAAGAAGAAATCTATTAAAATTCTTCTTTTCAATGGTGCTTCAAAACACTACTATAGTAGATTACAAGGAAATAAAGTGAGAGTTCTGCATATTTCTGGGGGGGGGGGGTAAATTGATATTGGGTTCAGTCCCCAGCCATGCGCGACACTAGGCCTTTGTTTATTAGGAAAGGTAATCCTGCCAATATTCACTTATATTTTTATGTTGCATAAACCATATTCTCAAAAATAGGTTTTGGGCCACCCTGATTTTGACTTAAAAACAATATGGCGGTCAAATACCAATCTTGCTAAACATTACATTTGAAAACTCTTTTGTAATTAATGCCATGTAAACTTTAAAGATATATAGACCAGACTTCCATTCTCTCACACGGCGCCAGAGGTGGTTTTTCCTTGGTAGTCTCGCTTTGATATCAGATGAAATGTTTATTATTTATTTGATTTATTAGATCTGTTTTGCCTGTGGAGACCCAATCGTGCAGACACTGTTTTTCATGGTGCCCAGGGGGCAAATCTAAATAATCAAAATCATTTACAATACATGAGAAATAGAATCATTAAATTATTAAACTGCAATACCACTTACACTCTTAAATATTTCATCTTAAAATATTATACAAATTAAAAACAAAAAAGACAAAATAACGTATATGTATATAAAAACGAAGCATAATATTACATATATATTTTTTAAAATCCAAGTAGCTGGGAGAGGAGTGTTTGCAGTGGTTGGGAGTTTGTGAAGGACTGAAGACCCACTAAAGTGAATTTCTGCTTTCAGGAAGTGTTGTGACAAGGAGATAATACCAAATTAACCGTGTACAAGATCTGTTCCTCTAATTATGGGTATTAGAAACTCTATTAAAATATTGCAAAATTTGAGGTAAACTTCCAGTGAGACTTTATAAACCATAATGTTGAGGTGAGTTTCCAACGGCGCTAACAGAGTTTTTCCCATCAGTTTCCCATCAGAACATCCGTTTGAAACGACGGGGGAGACCTAAAATAACCTTGCCAGCAGATTTTGAAGGTGAGACAAGATTTTATTGCTGGCTTACCAACCCACACTATATCCACAAAATCAAAATGAGGAATAATAAAGATTAACAAACATGACAAGTGTTTTGTAGGCAAATCATTCGAAACCCTTCTTAGGAAACCAATACGCTTGCTAATTGTAAAATCATTGCATTGGCATCTGAAATTATAGCCTTTAAATCCATTTAATGAGGTTCTTTAGTGGGCCTCGAGGGCCCCCAATTAAATATAGGTTAATTTGCATATGTAATTGATTTTAATAAAAGGAACATTAGAAATGTGAATAGCGAGAAACACAAAACAAATTTTCATTATCTGATATTAATTCTTTGTCATTATGTTCAAACTTTGTGTCACTGATTATTTGTCAAATCCGTTGACAAAATTCGTCCCGCCTTTTTTTTTTGGGGGGGGGCGTGACTACTGAATAGAAAAGAGAGATTTGGTTTTTTATAATTGATTTTTAGCATATTCCTTATATTAGTCGGGCGTTCATTCAATGGAATAAAGTGGTTATTTCACCCCCCCCCCCAACCCCCCCCCCCTTTGTCCCCCCCCCCCTTGACAGTACTCACTTGCAAGACCATATATGTAATAAGTAATGACTGCAATAAATAACCGCGTCCAAGGAAGAGTGGCGGGTGGGGCTGCCACCATGCTATTTGAAGGAACATCTATTTAGGTGTGGTATAATGGGTAGTTTTATTATGAAGGGGATTGTTGAAGCCGCCATTGATTAACACCAAAATAGTAAATAATCGATAAAAACCCAAATTTCAAACAAAGTAACATACCTATTTTAATCGAATTGAGAATGCTATTTCCTTATAACCAACGAAGAGTAAAAAAAAAATTCAGATTAAAATCTAAACACAAGACAGCAGAAATTAGCATGTTTTGAAGCTACATTGGAACGCACACGAACTCACGCACACACACACTCACACAAAAACACACCCACACCCACGTCAAATTAAACACAACATCTGTAAGAAAACCGAGGCTATTCTACGTCTTGTTTTCATCGAGTATAGCTATATCTCAACGAAATGTATAATTTGAAACAGTTCGAATGTAATATTATTCACATTTCAGTTGCACTTCTGTACTAGGCTGGATATCTATGTTCTTTGCTAGTGCGGTGAATTCCGAAGTACTTTGGTGGGTAGCGCTCATTGTTTCTTCGTTGCAAGGAGTTCACATATTTTTCTCCTTTGGATTCAACGACAAGGTGGCTCCAATTGTGGAAAAATTCACGGTAAACGTCTCCGAACTCAACTGATGTGGCATGCTGTCATTCCAGTAGGATTTTATGGACTCGGATCCTGAATGATGTTATTCCTTTCAAACTTTTTTAGAACGAGATAGAAATAGATATTAAACAGTTCAAAATAAATAAGCCCCCCTCCCCGACAAAGGTACTTTTTCTGCAACCTGTTCAAAAAATGGTACAATATACGAGCTCAAATTGTGCAAAAAAAAAATATCACGAACAGTTAAGCTTCTCCCTGAAATGATTTATTTATTAAATTAAAAAATCCAAAATGCCTAGTCCAACAGGAATACTACAGACACTTGATTTTGGTACCAATCGATAGCTATGGTCCTAGTCTTCTTGTTCCATTGCTACCAAAATAGGTACCCAACATCTCCATAATTACGTCAGAATGTCAATTTCCATAGTACACACATTCGTTTTTCACCAAAAAAGTTTGGAATAATCCTATTTCCACGCGGTTTTTTGTTCTACTCAGTGGAACATGACTAGTTTTATATTCTAAGGCGTCTTAGTGCTACAATGTTTTCGAGTCAGTATTATTGCGAAATATCAATTTTCCATCCTATATCAAGTATTTTTTTCTATTTTCCTCACTTATGACCTCATAGTGACGTCATAATGGAACTCTAAGCTATCCTGTGGTACCAAATTTATGGGAATCGGATGTTCAGTAACGAAAATAATAGGGTGGGTAGCCACTCCCTTAGGGAGCTATGCTGCAAAAATGGCTGGGCAGACGAGGGTAACCACATCTTTTGCCTGGGTGACTTAATTTCTGTATTTAGTAGAAAAATTAAAAAACAAATAACAAGCAAACACTGAACCATCAACTGCATATTTACATTTTGGGGAAAATAATTGAAGTGAGAAAAGAATCTTAAAAATATCTTAAATCTTATTTCTCGATTGTTAAAGACCTATGCAAGAAAGTGTATTTTTTTATTCGTCGTCAAATTTAATAAATGACGTCATTTTAGGGAGAAGGTTCACTGATGTTTGAAACCTTTTTGGTCCCCTTAACTGTGTAACATTTCTCGTGTCAACATTGTACATTTTCTAACAGTTAAGGAGCCTAACGTGTCTAAAAATGCACATTTGTTAAGGGAGACTTATTTTTTTGAACATTTACTATAATATTATAATGTTTAAACTTATAATAGATTAGACACAATTCACGAGCTTTTAAAACATATTTTAACACTTATTGAAAAATAGAGTTGGTCAATATTGATCACTACTATGATTAATTCCGAATCGTGCATATAGCTCGTTTGCTTTCAAGGAGTTTACACTTGAAACAAAAAATGATGCTCCGCTCAAACGCACCTCCATATTCTAATATACGTAATTATATTCAACGCCCTCAATTTATTATAAAATGTCATTCTAACGAAAATCAGTAACTTGAACTTTTAATATCTGGTTGGTACTATCCAAAACACTAGCTGACAGGTGGAGGCGCCCCCAATTTTTCAAGTGTTCAAAATATTCTTTTTCCTAGATTGTAGATCGTATTTAAAAGGCGTATTCAGGACTAATCAAAATCAATAAAAAGAACTTGATAACTGGGAAAATACGGAGCACATGCATCAAACGTGGTTTGTACCTTCAATACAATAGTGCTATTATAATGGACCATTAACCCTAGTCTACCGAAGGGGGTGGTTACCACCCCTTCAGGTTTTTTCCCCGGCTTGCTAAAATCCCTTTTTTGGTGCCAAATTATTTAATGTAATTGTCAATTGACATGTTCTGCTCCTTTTCATTCAAAAACAAACATCCAAGTGATGGATTGGGGGTTGGCACTTCGGGAGAGAAGTACCAACATGGCTAGCACAGCACAGGAATATCACAGACACTTGATTTTGGTAGCAATAGATAGCTATGGTCCTCATCTTTCCATTGATACCACAATGAGTACCAACATGCCTAGCATTACGCCACAATGACGTCATAAAAGTTCGCATGTCAGCAAAACTGTCAATTTAATTTTTCGCCAAAAAGGTTAGGAATATCAGATTTTCATGCGGGTTTTGACTCTATTTGATGGGAAATGATTAGTTATATATAATGAGAGCATTTTAGTGCTATAATAAGGTGTTTGAGTCACTAAAATTGCGAAATATACATTTCCCACCCTATGTTCAGCTTTTTAGGACTTTCCTCAGCATATGACGTCATAGTGACGTCATAATGGAGACGTTGGTACTTATTTTGGTACCAATGCAAAAGATGAAACTCTAAGCTATCCTTTGGTACCACGTTCACAGGAATCGAATGTTCATTAACGAAAATCACAGGGGGGAGTTTCGGGAGTTTTGTTACAAAATGGCTTAGGTAGACGAGGGTTAATTGTATATTCCGGAAGTATTTTGCGTTTGTGCACTATTAATACGGACCTCTGAAAGAAGTACCTATGAAAATCACTGCACCAAAATCTTTAATAATTTAATGTGGTAATCACAATCTTATGTGACAGTAGTTTGAAAAATAAAATTGAATGGTTAGAAATTAAACACCATTTTGTCCATACTTAACATGTTTAATTCCAAAGCACTTCAATCTCTTCAACAGAACAGCGTATTCTATCGTGACAGTGTACATTGGGGCTTGTGGGTCATGTGTTAAGCAATTAGACATGTTTAGAGGGCTAAACACTGTTTTGTTTCCGTACACATAATTTACAACGTACCGATGTACTTCTATATATCTAGAGCACCTTTACATTAAAAGGAATCACTAAGAAGTGGGAAAGGTCAATGCGCACAAGCCCTTGCAATGGTGCCCATATATATATATATATATATATATATATATATATATATATATATATATATATATATATATACAGGGCGTCTCAATAAAAGTGTAACACTCGGAAATTGCTTGTTTTAGGCATGAAATCGTGTCGTAATTTATACAAATTTGATGTCAAATTCAAGATAAAGGACCTATCTTTTCAGTACAATTTACCAATCACGATAGCTTTTGTCAATCTGGAGATATACGCAATTGTTTTGCAATGTTGAAGCCAACATTGAGTCCTTGAGGATGCAATGTTCCGAGTTTATGAATGATCCATTGTTCAGTTTCTTTCCTCGACTGATCAAAAACAAAACAGAGGAATACGCCAGTGATTTTAATATGGCGACGGACATCATGGTCAGTGGGTAATCCAGGTTGATTGAGACGAATTGATCTTAAATGTTCGGTAAAGCGATCGGCTATGGGGCATTTAGTTTCCCCGACATATAACATATTGCATTTGGTGCAAGTGATGACATAAACGACATTGCGTTAATTAAAGTACATGTAACGTGTTGTCATATTAGGAGTCCTCTGAGACAAACAATGAAGTCAGAAGACGAAAACATGGGCAAGGTTTTACACCGAAGTCGTTGCATGCAATAGTAGGACCAGAGAGTGAAGAGTTGGTTGAGCGTTAGAATGAAACGATGTGGTCACACAAGTTCTGATCCCGACGATACGCGATTAGAGGAGGTGATGGAAAAATGGGGATTGTCATGGAATCGGGCTGCGATGGTTGAAGTTTGAAGTTGATCTTGGGGCAACTTTGGTGGTAATAGGATGATATGTGAAAACATAGGGACCTTTTCACCCCCCCCCCCCCCCCCCCCCCCCCCCCCCCTGGCATAACTGAATTTCAAGATAACCTGAACTTGAGAAAAAGGCGTTCATATATATATATTTTATAGATAGATATAAATATATATATAATTATATATCTATATTATAATATATATATATATAATTTCTATATATATATCTCAAGAACCAAGCAAAGCCAAACGTCACGCCAAAGCTTTTCGAATATGTGCTATTCTTTGTCAGTGGCAATTAATATATCAATACAAATTAACCTTTAAAAAAAAAAAAAAAAAAAAAAAAAAATCTGTGGTGTTAACTAAAACAAGATATTGATATACAAAAGCCACAATCTGTGGTGTTAACCTACTACAAGGATAAACGAAAACACCAATTAAGCAAGATAACTCAACCACGCAGGAGCGAGCAAGGGGGAATATTAAGGCCGTTCGGCCTTATGGTTTCGATTACTCTGACGTGACGTTTGGCTTTGCTGTGTTCTGATATAAGTGCTGTCAAAGCGTGCAATCGTTAATTAGATCCGTCAGCTCCAAGGTATGTGGTCGGTGCAAAAGATTATCGTATATTATATATATAGAGAGTAGTTATATAGAGATTATAGAGAGGAGAGAGAGAGAGAGAGGAGAGAGAGAGAGAGGAGAGAGAGAGGAGAGAGGAGAGAAGAGAGAGAGTAGAGGAGAGAAGGAGAGAGAGAGATAGAGAGAGAAGAGGAGAAGGAGAGAGGGGGGCGTGGGGGGGTGGAAGTCCAGGGGGTCTCGTTTTGGTGGGGTGGTGTGTGGCAGGAGAGAGAGAGTAGAGAGAGTAAGAGAGAGAGGAGGGAGAGAGAGAGGAAGCGAGAGAGAGAGAGAGAGAGGAGAGAGAGAGAGAGAGAGAGGAGGAGAGAGAGAGAGAGAGTGAGCGAGAGGAGAGATAGAGAGGAGAGAGAGAAGAGAGGCGAGGGAGGAGAGGAGGGAGAGGATAGAGAGAGAGGAGGAGGAGAGAGAGAGGAGAGGAGGAGAAGAAGAGAGAGAGGAGAGAGAGAGAGAGAATGGAGAGCGAGAGAGAGGGAGATTAGAGAGAGAGAGGATAGAGGAGAAGAGGTAGGAGAGCTAGGAGATGAGAGAGGAGAGCGATGAGAAGGAGAGAGAGATAGTGAGAGAGAGAGAGAATATTAGAGAGAGAGGAGAGATAGAGAGATAGAGATATATATATATATATATGAGAGATATAGGATATATATAGTATAGTTAGATAGATATAGATATAGTAGATATATAGTAGATAGAATCTAGATATAAGGATATAATATATATGATATATATTAGATTAGATATAGAGATATAGATCGAGGCGTATACATAGCGACGGATTTTAAACAAAAATATTTTTCACTTTAATTTTGTTTCGAGAAAATCGCAGTGAAACGTCCCGAACTCTTAAAGAGTCGGTAAAACATTCCCATATACGATTCAACCGATCGAATCCGATTAAGAAAACGAAATTAAACAAATTACAATTTATTTAGGTAATATTCGTGAATTCTTATTGATAAAATTGGATTGTTAATACATTGGCAAAGTTACTCATCTTATCCATCACACCAAAAACTAAGGTACTAATATATACCGTTAAGACGATGAGAGGGGACACCACCTAAATTAATAATACTTTTTTGAATATTTGATTATGGGACATTATTAGTATTGAGATTAAAATCTCTCTATAATTACAGATCATATCATCGCGTTGACCGTGATCTGTCGACCTGTTAAAAACAGCATGATCACTCCACTCTGCAACACCTTACTTGAATTTAGCGCGAGTTTTAAAAGCATGGTCCCTTCGCAGTGACAATCATCAATTACCTTTTCCCCATCACAGTGACGTAAAGGGTGATATGCTCTCTTGTTTGACCTATTCAAAGTTTTATTTCGATATTCTATCATTTTCGTACAAAATTAGATTTCCCATATTTTACACGGTTGGTCTAGGAAAGTGGATAAATGTGCGCCTCATTAATCATTATGACATAACTGTAGTCATGCTAGGTATGTTTACTTATTTGGTATCACTTGACCGATGAGGACCCTAGCTATTTGAACCCAACCAAAAGTATCGAATGCAGTGCAATGAGGATTTCATCATCCTTATTTCGTGATATTAGTGATTTCATATAGATTGAACTCAAGGGATTACCACTTTTATTTGGCTACAAAATAAGTGGTTAAAATGAAAACAAAAGGTGATTTGTAATGTTTTTACTTCAATAGAAAACTAGGCTGAATCTCTATTTGCTCCTTGCAAATTAGAAATTTCACAATTTTTGTACCAAGAAGATGGCCATACGCACAACGAAAGCTGTACACCAGTGCCAAAATCGAATTTTCAATTTTTGATGGCAGCCTGTTATTGAAATCTATAGTTTGCCGTTGAAACCCAGCGAGGGTGACTGTGATAATCACCTCCCTTTTAAGTGGTGTTACAAGGAAAAAAACTTGATAAGACGAGGGTTATAGAATTTTTACAGCTTCTTGTATATCCAAGTGGCATTTATTTTAAAGCAACAAGGGAGGTGAGGTGGGGTGTCAGTCTAAATAACCAAAAGCTTTTAAGTACTTTAGATAGATAAGTATTTTGTATCGGTATTTTATTTGTACGTTCGTCGAGGAAGAGGGACTTTCTATTTCTAGTATTACGATTTTCAATAGAACGAAGGTAAATTCACATGACATTGCAACAATGGCAGATGTGTGGACCACCATGTGTGTTGCATGGTTGACGATTTTAAACATTGGAAAGCCATGTATATCGGATGAAACTGGTAAGAACATTCTTTTTTTACATAAATTCAAACCCACATTTGTGCTGCTTGGATTCTATCAAATGAAAGACAAACTAAAGTAAACCCAGTGAAATCAGGTTTGTTCAATAATGCCATTTCCACAGGTGACATTAGTTGTCTTCAAATATCACAGCAAATTAAAGGTAGAGCGTGGCCTAGTGGTTAGGTGCTTGCATGTGGCGCAAATTTCCGGGTTCGAATCTCGGTCGAGACACTTGCTGTGGTTTATGGTTCACTTGGAATTGGGCAAATGAAAGCATCCCGTCCTTCGGTCCCGCGTGCAGAGAGTCACTGTACATGTACATCGCAGCCAATCCGCACCAGCCTCAAAACGGGCATGCACATACGCGATCCCGCTCAACTAATACTGACATCTAAGCCATTACCAATGACTAAACGAACGAGTGATAAAATCCCAGTTAACAACTTTCAGAAGTTAAAGCGGCACTGGCACATTTTCGACAAAATATAAAATTCCTTCAATTTGCTCTCAAATGATAGTATGGGAAATATATGAGGAAAATACAGATAAAACAGATATGAGCCTTCATAAGAGTGATTTGGGCTTAATCATTTCATGTGAGGACTAATGTATATCCCTAACGTCCCTAGAGGAAAATCTGACAATCAAAAAGTGAGGTAGCGGTATTTTTGTTGTCAGATCTAGGAGCAATTTCTCACTAACCCAAGGCAAGGGTTTGCTCTGTAATTTTTTGTCAGGTGGGTTTGAAGGTTTAAGGGACGTTAGGGATATAAAAGCATTGCAACTATGCAAAAATATATTTAAAAACATCTTGCGGGAACACTATTTTGAAAATGTACCAGTGTCTCTTCACGCGCTATCGGTTAACTGCAACCGTATTTTGGTAATGGGGCTCTCTAGAAACAATGTATGTACACATAAATTCTAATATCACAAAGCACGAAATTGAAACACTGCAACTGTACTCTCCATAATTCATGCACTGCCAAAACTTATTAAAGGAGCTATTCAATTAGCTGCGGTCGCGTAATCGATGCATGAGACCTATAAGTCGTGTGCCATTGATACCACCTGTTGAGTTCGTATATGTGGTCCCCGGATTATTATTCAATATTAACCGAGATGTGCGCAAGGTAAATGCGGTCACGTTCCTTGTGAATCGATACTGCTGGAGACAGTTTCCATACAGATTCGTACAGTCTCGGCGGGCTACTCCCGGTTAGTGTTAATTCCAAGACAGACTCCCGGTTAGCGTTAATTCCAGGACAGGAGCCCTGTGCAATTCACGTTCTGTGGACAAGTTGGTTGGTATAATAGAGGACGCGGTATTAGGACCGGCATGTCCAGAGCTGTCCAGGGGGTGGCAAGCTGAAAAGTCTTCACGCTTTTTAGTTTAGCATTATTTTTTTAGTTTAGCATCTATCCAAGTGCGCTCTAAACCCAGAGACTGGGGGACAGTGTACTCTAAATCTGATTAGCGGCTACAAGCGCCACTAATATGATACATAGTTTGTGTTTAGTTAGAATTTATTTCTGATATAAAATGACATAAACAAACGTTTTGCAACATCTGCGCAATTTCCACCCTTATACATTTTTACTTGTAAAAGAGGACTCCGTTGTGTGCTGGGGCAGCACATCTGCAGTCACTCACTCCGTCGACATCAGTCGAACATCAATGATGGCTCACCAGACACGCCGATCCTCCATGTAGGTCTTCCTTTCACGAAGTGATATTAACCCAGTGTCTTTGCACACCTTTTACATAGGTCAAGGTTGGGCTTCCAGCACTTCTTTTGTGCTGTGTAGGTTTCCATAGCACTAGATCAGACACCACTTGTCCATGGCTTCTAACACAGTGACCAGCAAACTGGAGGCGCATTTTCATAATTTTGCTACTCACTTTGGGAAGGTCTCCATATAGCTCTCTGTTACTATATGTTCCTTCCAGCTTACCTTAAGGGCTGATCTTAGTAGCCTGGTGTAACAACCATACAGCATCTTGCGAACTTTAGTTGTTACAGTCCATGTCTCACAGCCATATAGCAATACACTTTCCACTGTAGCTTGAAAAGAGCTTTACTTTAGTTGATTTTGGAAGATTTAATTTCCAAATCTTGGCAAGATTATTACATGCCTTTCATGCTAGTGCCTTCCTATTTGTTAGGTCTATTTGATTGCTTTGCATTCAGGATCCAAGGTATTTAAAATCCTGTACAACTTCATTTTGTCTTTTTGGCATTCATATGTAGTCCCATATGTAGTCGCATAGCAGCTTCTTTGCCACATTCAAGCAGCTCCTGGGCCTGGGATGCGGTGTCTGATACTATATAGTGCTATGTCATCACCAAAGTCCAAGTCTGTACCCATTAGTGGTCCAACTCTGCGACAGCGCCTCAGAATGATCGAAAACACCAGTTCATCTTCCCTACCATTTGATGCTGACCTAATACAATAGTCAAGAACTATTATAAATATGCAGGGAGCCAGAGTATTACCTTGTAGCACTCCTCCATATTATGTTAAACTCATTTGTATCACCCTCTGGAGTTGTCACGTTGGCTTTTGTATTTTGATAGATGTCTTCTATGGCTTTGACAATGATGTCTGGAATTCCATATGCCTTTAAGATGTTTGCCATCTTGCCTCTATGGATTGTGTCAAAAGCCTTCTTGAAGTCGATAAAAGTCACCACAGCAGTGAGGTTTTTTATCTGGAATTCCTTTAATTATTCTGCGAAGTGCTAGAATCTGGCTTGCAGTTTCTCTGAAACCACATTGGTCAGGTCTGAGCATGGCATCAAGTTGAGGCTTTATCCTATTTAGTAACATACGGTTATAGGTTTTTGCAACTAAGGAGCTCAAGCTGTGGCCTATGTAATTGGCTGGGTTGCTGAGGTCCCCGCCTTTTGGAACTGGTGTCAAGTTCAGTATGGACCACTGATCTGATTTCTGGTTGCTTGGTTACAAAAGTCAAGGATGATCTCATCAATATCATATCTTTTTAATACTTCTGGGGGAATTCTGGGAGCAGCACAACGAACCCTGGAATTGCATTCACCTGTTCCCTATAAGCATCGGACCACTCTCGTTATTAATGCTTTCCTACACAGACAAACAATGATAGACGTTTCATATATAGTCCCAGGTATGCAAATGAGGTATTGCAATTGATTCCGTTATGTGCTGTACGATGTTGTGCAGCAACGCAGGACGGAATTAATGGCAATATATGAAACGTCTACCCAACGAAGGATATATTGTAGGTCTAGGTTTTCCTATTTGCATAGCAACGGGAAAATACGTAACAAAACTGTTTGAAAGTGTATTTTTACTGTAAATTTGGGTATACTTCATACATATCACTAGCTATCTCCATGGGGAATTTCAAACTGTCAGATGTTCAATAAGTCACTCAAATCGACAACTTCAATGACTTTTCTCAGTTCCAATTGCATAAAATGGAACGTCTTCAAAATTCAATGATTTTGTATTTTTTCTAAACCAATTTTGATTTTTTGTCATGTTCAGCAAAGTGTGCGAATTTAGCATTTTTGATAAAAGAACAAACGTGGATTTTACAAGGGAAATATAGCCACAATATACTTCCAAAATATGAAATGAAATAACGATTACGGAATGCGTCCTGTTATGCAATAGAATCGATTTTCTCTAAACAACCAGACGCTTTATGGTAGCAACCGGAAAACTGTCAAGGAGTGATCTGTTGTGATTTATATGTACTTTTGCTGTCTGCCAGGGCTTTAAGTGTTTTAACGAAATAAAGCGCAGTCACCCGTACAATGGCCTGTAGAAAACCGGCATATAATTTCTTTGCACGCAACACATCCTTTAAAAAAATAAATATATATGTCTCACTATTTAAATATTACCGAGTTTAATTTTCAATGCCAAATATTTTGTTTGCTTGAGATGTATGTTGTTTGGCTGCCTACATTTTGGCAGTTAATTGGAACCCAAGTATAGTGGAAGAATCTGCAAAGCAGAAATCTTGTTATCGTATTTCATTTTAAAGCTGACATAGAGATTTTCGTTAGAATGGCGCCCTCAATTTTCTTACAAATTGCGTTTTTTAGGCATATACGTCATGCTTGTCCAGATACTAATCACTGTGTGAAATAGCTAAGCCCAAATCGATGTCCTTCATTCAGAAAATCACAACTTTGCAACAACATTCCGAATAAGGATTTCTTTGATGTATATACAAAGAATCCTATTTACTACATTAAAACGAACACATCGATTCATCTCAAACTTCGGAATTGAGCAATTTAGGTGAAAATCTTTAGTTCTAATTGCATATTTGAAATTATTACTTTAGTTTCACTTTAACGCTTTCCTGACGGGTTCCACGATACCCAGTGTTTGCTTTTCATCGTTTTCTGATTCGTGAAAAAATATTTTCGGACTCTATAGTTTTTGTAGTTGTCTAACTTATTGATGCGCTTCTTTCAAAAGTTACTAAAATTAGCTTGGGTCCCTAGCTAGGACCCCCTTTGGCACTTACAGGAGTGTGATTTAAAAATATACATTAGCAAACCGTTTTGCCACAATTTTTTTTTGTTTTTTCATATGCATGAAACAAATTAATTATGTAATCAGAAAAAAAAATGCTCCTCTCGAGCGACTGCGCGATATTCCTGTACAACCCCACAAAAATACAAGAATGTGCAAAATGGTAATATCTGTGCTAAATAAATATATGTAAATTGGTCCGTTTAGAGCAGATACATCAAAATGATTTACAAAGTGTATGCTGTGGAAGCAGGGACGTGGAAACGTTTTGTTACATTTTGAGCGATTTTGACGCATTTCGAAAACAATGATTTACCACTAATTTCCAGACGATAAACCTGAACCAGAGAAGATGAGAAGGAAGGAGATGGATCGGATCGATTTTGTAATCTGATCATCCCTGATTACTCTCATTTACCAGCTCATTGTTGGGAAATTTCAAGGGCCGCTCGATTGGACGTTTAAAGTAATCTTTTCAACCGACTCAAGCTTGGCCAGTCGGGAAGCTTTCATAACAGAAAGAATTGATACACTGTCACTAAAACAGCTTATTAATTTTCCAGCTAAAAGATCTCTACTGGTAATGAACTCCACCTTTGTTCTGACCAACAGTTAGCAATTTAATCTTGTAAGATGACTTTGATTCAAGGTTTTGAAGTCAATAAAGGACGTTGTTTAGCCTAATTTAAAAATGTCATGTTAGTTCCTGTGAAATACGATGTGATGAATGATTAGATAAATATCCAATATCAAAACAACGCTTTTATGTTAAACGTGCGCACAATAATTTTTCGAACACATTTGTATTATTATCGAAATCCCATTTTCTAATTATCTTCCTCTTCTTCATGACCTCCTTCATAATTAATTGTTCATGATATTTTTCATGATCGTCTTCTTCATGGTCTTCACTTTCTTCATGATCTTCTTCTTCTGCTTCATTATCTTCTTCCTCTTCATGATCTCCTTCTTCATTATCTTCTTCATGATCTTCTTCTTCATGCTCTTCTTTTTTCTTGATGGTCTTCTTCTTGATCTTCTTCTTGTTCTTCTTGTTATTGTTCGTCTTCTACTCCTAACCAATTGGAGACATCAAATACAATAAACTGTAAAAGAACTTTGCAAGACATCACTGCATGTACAGGGTGCCAAAAAAATTGTACAAGGCAAAAGCGCCCTCGTTGGAGGTGAAAACAATAATAGAGTGACACAATATTTACATCATATCACAAATGAAGTCTTGGCTTTTGAATACCGTTTACAGCATCCGATTTGGTTGTTGCAATCCAGAGATATGGCTAACAGTTCAAGAGAGGGTGAGCTACCAATTGTGCCACTTTTCACAGAATGGGATACATCCTCTTGATCGGTTGATAAGGCTTATTGATTTAGGATTTTACATCAGAACCGGCAAATTCACAACGAAAGAGTTCCATTATAATTTAAATAGTCATGTGCAATTTCAATTTGATTACAGAACTATGGTCATTTGTATTTTTAATTTACTTCAAGAACAGAAGTTCATTTTCCAGAACTCTTAAAAACGAACTATTTTTGAAAAAGTTGTGCAATTTATAATTGTTGATAATGTCTATGTTTTCAGCTGATTATGCTCTATTTTCATGTTCTTTACTTATTCATGAAGTCATTTTTAGAATGTTTACACAGAAAAGAAAGAAACATTGATTTGAAGCATCAAGAAAAAAGGATCAGACATTATAACAGTGTGATGGATGAATTCTTTAGAATCAATAAAGTGTCTTATCAACATGCATAGCTATGCATGATTCGATTGTGTTAAGTTATCCCATTAGGCAGTTCAGTTATCTATTACGTAATCGGTGACCGATCTACTGCACTGAACGTGTGTGTGAGTGGTGCGTAGAGAACAAAACACATTCTACGGAAATCATCAATTTAATTTAAAATAATGCTAATCCCAATGTCATTCCCACTCAAATATGTTGTTGCAGCATATCTTCTATCTAACATTCTAAAACGGAATCGAAAAATAAGATGTAGGTTGGTAGCTATCGCGTGAGATACCTTGATAAGTCACCTCACAAAATGAGCAAGTTTTCGAACACCTTTCAACGCCCCATTGGAAACGCATGGTAAACATAGACCACGCCGCTTGGCACCACTTTTGATGAGTTTAGCATTTAAGTTGACTAACGGTGACTGACGAAATTTGTAAATCGGAGCGTTGCGAATGGTTACATGCCTTCAGATTGATGACAAGCTACGGCTGGGTGTTTGTTGATTGTGAATCAGATGTGTGGTTGCTGAGATATGAATTTTTGAAAAAATCGCGATTTTTTTTTCTCCACAACGAAAATATTTCCAGAAAATCAGCAAGATATGCTAGATTACATATCGATTAAAGAATTTCTGTATTTTTTTAGATAGCAATTTGATCACTAACAGCGCTCCAAAAAGAAGACTAATATGAGTAATGCGTAAAGTGCCAACAAGAAACCAGCTTGCATTCCAAACTTGATGCTTGAAATGGCAACCCTATTGCGGGCGTGGCGCTCACGTGGCGGCGCTGTACTTTAATGACAGTTGTGAAGGTCGCAAAATATATAGTTTGTATCTCAGTGAAATATGAAGTATGTAATACATGCCTATATGACATTAAATCATCCGATTGTGCCGTTATTGTGGGGAGGAAAGGCCGCTTTCGTAGCGAGGTATGGGCTTCGATGTAGGATGAAGCATTTATCAAACCAAATGCATTTCCAATATAAATCTGCCGAAATTTACACTTGTTTGATTAGACCTTCTGTTCTGCCCTAATAGCAGGTCCCTCAATTGCTCCTTGAAGGATATGCTTATTAATTACATTAGGTAACGGGGTATGCATTATTTACACCAGGAGAAATGGAGGATTTCAACTTTTTTTCGGCCAGAAAGGTCGCATACCCGGCTTACTGTATTTTGCGAAACGAAACGAAACAGAACTCCCATTGGAGTACACGCTTTATTCCGTTATGCACGTTATGCATGTATGACGGAATAAAGCGTGTAATCCAATGGGGGTTCTGTTTCGTTTCGTTTCGCAAAATACAGTAAGCCGCATTCCCTCCTCGCTTCCGTTAAAAAACAATGAAAAGTTGAAAGCTCATTGTTCCTTCTTGATGAAAAATTTCATGTTGCACTCTCTCGCTTGCAAATTTCTTCGCATTCCCCTATATTCCTCCATTCCCAACATGAAATTCATAGGGGTGTAAGGCTAGCGATTTCAAACCCAGAAGCATTCGGTAACATGGGGAAATAGAGGTCTTTGGGTGAGAGACAGCCAAATTGCCCATAAATAGGTGTTATTTGGACAAAAAATATGCTAAATTATCAAAAAAGTCGAAATTTTCAAAAAGTAGGGTTATTTTGGTGTCAATTTTCAAAATTCTCCAAAAAATAGGGGCCTTTGAGTGAGAGTGGCAAACCTTTAAAAATATGGCATCTTTGGGGCCAATGATTCTGAAAATGGGGGTCTAAACAGCCTTATATACATTTTGCGCATTCTGATAAAAATATGTAAATTAGGTCATGAAATAGATTTTCAACTCATTATGTACAAAGTTGTGTTTGTACAGGTTGGAAGAAGAACGCATGAAAATTACAGATTCATAGCTTGTAAACTTCCTACAAAATGCAGTCAAAACTATTCCTTGAAATTGACCCTTTTTATTGATTTTGCTATTTTTAGCCTATAACTCTTAAACTTTGCGTTGTAGATAGTATAAACTATACCTTTCCTGAATCCTTGTGGTTAGACAAATAACATGGTATACTTTTCAACATGATTGGATCAATTTAAAAATTTGACCCCTGTACAAACCTTGTCTTGGCCCCCTCTCCTTAAGGCACCATTTGCAGCACTTAAGAATCACGTTTCAGGGGTTCCTGTCAGTCTGTCAACATATTTAATCACTCAAACCTTTTGTACTTGAGATGTGTTACAAATGTCTGTTAGCTCCCGGGTATACCGCTTGGGGTATCAAATTCACAATGATCAAGTTCTAGTCCCGCTAGGGGTACAAATTCAGTTGTGATTATGACTGGTGCAATGATACAAATAGGAAAATTAACCTAAACATATCAGCAAAATAACCTTAAGTCTGTATTTTTACTTGCAGTAGCACAAGTGTCATTTTTCTTGGATATTTTAAATGTGTATCTTTTTTCATGTATTGAGAAAAGGTCCCGCAAAAGGTATAATCTCACTGCAAATTAGGTCCAGTTATGGTAATATTTTCAATGAAAACTAGTATAATTTCACCAAAACTGGTCCCATTGTTTTTTTTTTTTTTTTTTTTTTTTTTTTTTTTTTTTTTTTTTTTTTTTTTTTTTTTTTTTTTTTTTTTTTTTTTTTTTTTTTTTTTTTTTTTTTTTTTTTTTTTTTTTTTTTTTTTTTTTTTTTTTAACACGTTCAAATTTAAACAGTTTTGCTTTTTCAAAAGACTCGCAACTAACTATTTATTTGTCTGATTTTGGTGTTGTTTTTTCGTCTTTCTTTGTGAATGAAAATCATGGGTCGGTCAGCAGATTTTTGTTTTATTTTGTGCTAATTTGCATACAAAGTTTGAGTCGGCAGGTTTTAGGGTCGGCCGGGTTACAGAAAACAACCTTTTTTGCCTTATCACATCGTGTGTGTATCGCGCGTAACGTACGTACAACGTAGATCCTGTTTATGAAAACATTATTTTGAAAGTTGGGTATTTTTGAAAATTAACCTAAACATATCTGAATGTTGGATACTAACGAGTTTGTGTAAACCTAAGATCATGACCGAGTTTTTCACTGTGGGGTCTACCTTTTGGATGTATGTGAGTGTTCTGGTCCGGGGTATGTGCTTGCCTGTTTTAAAGTTGCGCGTTCCGACCATCGTTGGGACCCCCTAATTTTTCTCATTTTCGTCCTGAAATTTAAGCCCTCAAATACGTTTCATTTCCAAGATTTAGCTCTGTATTGAATAGCTTTGCAATATGCATTATTGCTTCTACCATCAAAACCGCAAGTTTGTATCCCACGGTACTTGATAGGCCGTAAGTGCAAGTGCAAGACTCTCATATCAAGTCCCAGTGGCGCAACCAGTGGCGCAACCAGTGGGGGCCGGGGGGAAAACTGTCTCCCGGACACAAAAACAATCGGGAACGGGAGCGAAAAAATTTGAAGGGAAAAGGGAAGGAAGAAGAGAAAAAAGAGAAGGGAAGGAAGAAGAGAAAAAAGAGAAAGAAAGAGAGGGAAAGAGAGAAGAAAGTGGAATAAAGAGGAGAAAAGAGGAGAAGAGAAAGTGGAAAAGAAAACATAAAACGGTAAGAGAACGGAAACGAAAGATGTAAAAGAAAAGAAGGAGTAAAGAAGGTATAAATGAAAGCGAAAGGACAGAAAAGGAAAGATTCATTGTAGGCGTCAACACGAAATTTTTGTAAAAATGTGTCTTTGAAACACGTTTATCGCACGCCATGAAGGCTGACATACCGAATTCCCTGCAAAAACGCAATGTCAGAAAAGTATCAACGCGTTTGCGACCTTTCGGCAACGCTTTGCGACGTCGTGCCAATCAAAATCATGATTTCTGTGACGTATTAAAATAGACCCACAACGCGTTCCTTAGAACTTGGCAACGCGTTGCGAGCTTCACAAACGCATGGTTGCTACGGTCCACAAGCCATAGGGTTCATACGTATTGCCGCAACGCGTGTGAAAAGGCCCAACGCTTTGCGACATTTCGGCAACGAGTTTCGACATTTCAGCAACGCGTTGCGACATTTCGGCAACGCGTTGCGGTGTCGGCCAATCAAAATCATGAATTTCTGTGACGTATTTTAAAAATATAAATCTCACAACGCGATGCGACCTTCACAACGAGTTGCAAACCTACACAACGCGTTGCGACAATACGTTATGACCCTTATTGCCTTCACAACGCGTTAGTTTACAACGTGTTGTGAAGCTCGCAACGCGTTGTGAAGACTTGCAACGCGTTGTGAAGGCCATAAGGGTCATAACGCGTTGTGGATCTATTTTTTGAAATACGTCACAGAAATGCATGATTTTGATTGGCCGACGCCGCAACGCGTTGCCGAAATGTCGCAACGCGTTGCTGAAATGTCGGAACGCGTTGCCGAAATGTCGCAACGCGTTGCAATTTTCTCACAACGCGTTGCGGCAATATGTTATGACCCTTATGGCTTGTGAACCTTCGCAACGCGTTGTGAAGGTCGCAGCGAGTTGTGAAGGCTTGCAACGCGTTGTGAGTTTCCACAACGCGTTGCTAGATACTTTGCAACACGTTGTGGGTCTAATTTTTGAAATACGTCACAGAAATTCGTCATTCTAATTGGCCGACAACGCAACGCGTTGCTACTTTCTCGCAACGCGTTGCCGAAATGTCGCAACGCGTTGCGGCAATACGTTATGGCCTTTATGGCTTGCGATACACGTTTTACCTTATAGGATGGCAAATCCCAGGAGCTTCCGGGGGCTTCGCTCCCTGGACCCCACCAGGGGCCCTAAGGCGGACCCATGGACCCACCCGTGCTTTAGCGGCAAAGAGCTCGCACATTAATCATCCCCCAAGCTGGTACTGGAATCGGGAAAACTCTTGACCTTCCGGGAGCTGCGCCCCCTGGTCTCCGCCGGGGTTTCGGCCCTGGACCACACCAGGGACCCTAAAGTAGCCCCATAACCCCACCCGTGTGGGCTTTCGCGGCAAGGAGCTCGCACATTTATCATCCCCCAAGCTGGTACTGGGATCGGGAAAACTCTTGAGCCTTGAAAATTCTGCTCTCAAACACAACTATTTTTACCTTTTAAGATGGCAAAACCCAGGAGCTTCCGGGTGCTACGCCCCATGGGCCCCCTGGACCCCACCAGGGGCCATAAGGCGGGCCACTAGACCCAAAACGCGTAGGCCTTCGCGGCAAGACGCTCGCACGTTGATCATCCCCAAAGCTGGTACAGAAATCGGGAATCAGGGTCAGGTCTGCTTACGCCCATGTCAAGTAGAAAACACAAAAGACCTAAATCGGAATAAGTACTTTTAAACAGATACACTGCTTTGTAGTATCTATAGTAAAAGCGACGTAAATTTAAAACGCATGGTGCAATAGCTCTCACACAAAGAAGCCGGACAGAGTACTCAATGAGACCATGAGAACCATTACTGTCCTTCGTTCTACTCCATCTGAGTTTTTTTGCTTTCAGGCACTGCACATAGTATCTGCAGTGCTTCGGAGAGAACATCACACACATAACTGGTGAACGAGGCTTTGTTGGAGAAAAAGCACCTGTTGCATATACTGTCAAAGAATCACACCAGCTCGGCAGACGGAGACTGCGCTCTCGTCGACCTTTCTGTCGACACGCTGCTAAACTTTCCAGCTCCCTATTCAACATTTTACAGACATGGAACACTGCCTGGCTATATACTCCAAGACCCAAGGATGTCAGTGGCATATTGCATGTGGGAAGGAAAAAGTGCTCGAATTAGGCTAAAATGATCCAAAACGGGCTGAAAATAGATAAATGTGCGGAAATTTGGTCCAACAAAGCAACAAAGGGAACAGCCATTTTTGCACTCAGCAAGGTCAAACTACCCGAAAAGTGTGTGTTAACAACTTTAAATGCGACTTGCCTCTTGCAACAGGTCGTAAGATAGGGTTTTTACCTTTTTTGGCAGTCATATTGGCCGCCATCTTGAATTTTGGGCTTTCGGTTCAAAATTGATTTTGGCAACAGCCATTTTCGTTATCAGTGGGGTCAAGTTACCCTAAAGATATGGTTTGCCAACTTTGAGCATGACTTGCCGCTTACATCGTTTTATAGAGGACTTTTTAGCCTTTCGTGCCAAGACTACTACTCCAGGATGTTGTATGACAGTAAAAGCAAAACCGTACGAAGTGAGCTATTGTGATTTATGTGTACTTTTACTGCCTGCCAAAGCTATAAGTGTTTTAACGATGTAAAGTGCAGTCACTCGTACAACGGCTTGTAGAAAAAAATGACATACTTTCTTGGCACGCAATACGTCATTTAAAAAAAATCGCATTGTTTTTGTTCAATACAGAGTGTCCAAAATAAATGCAACCCTTATAGTTGGCCGTACAAGTCACTCGTACAATGGCTTGTAGAAAAATGGCATGTGCTTTCTTCGCACGCAATACGCCATTTTAAAAAAATCTCATTGTTCTTGTCAAATACAAAAAATAAATGCAATCCTTATAGTTGGTGCTATAATTTTGAAATTAATGGGATTTATAACAGATTCTAAATGACGAAGAAGTTTTGTATCAAATACCGTTCACTTGTTTTGAAAACAAACTTTTTTGCAACCCTACCTCAAATTACCCCGTTACAAGTTTGCCGAAGATCGTTAAAGCAGGTTCATCCTGAAAAGTTGAATAAAATGACTTTCAACTACAAAAATCCCCTGATACTAATCCCCTGTGTTGTTTTTCCAAATAAATTATTAAATGATTTGTCGGTATTGTTTTATCCTCGAACTTTTATCGTCTGTACCTTTGGTGTGTTTGTGTGATTAATCCGTGTGAATATTTTAAATTGCACTCGAGAGATTAAACACAGTACAGATGAATGGAAATAGTAAACACTTACGTGTTTTTTTTTTTTTTTTTTTTGCTGGAACCTACCATTGTATTTATTTATTTATTTATTTTTTGCGATTTCTCGATTACGTAATGATTTTGTTTTTCAAGGAGTTTATTTGGAAAATAATAATAATAATAATAATAAAATCCGTCTACAGCTTCATAAGCATAATTAAGTAGTGTGCCGTGGACTCACAATTTGACACAAACGGGAATGAACAAAACCGAGGTATTTTACTAATTAAAAAAAATAAAGCAATTAAATCTTGGCATTTATTTGCTTAAATATATACCTTGGGCAGCAATTAATTAATAATGCTTAAATTAAATAAGTTGATAGCATCAATTTTAATTTTCTCATGACCGTGGTCTTAACTCTATTCCCATAGGTCAAAATTCCTAATTTACTTGCATACTTTTGGGCACTAACGGACGGTTTTTTTAGTGTTTTTTTTTTAATTCTTTTGGTTTATTTTTTTTTCAAAAGATGGATGTGGATGAATTCCTAGTTCTGGTATGAACCATTTGGTAGAAATCAACAGCAACAGTAAAAAGGCAAAACACAACCAGTAACCACTGAAAAATCAAACTTGAGTCACATCAAAACGCTATGAGAGATGGCAGCGTGGACAAAGAACAGTTCCCTTGTTTTTCAAAGAGTTGACAGTGTTATATTGAGTTATTTGAACCAAAATAACAAAGTAGCAAAAATATAGAAGCAGAAGACAAATAAATGTATGCTTTGATTGTGTATTCATCAGCCAAACTTGGAATGACTTAAATTATGGTGTACTTAATTAAGTAATCGCCTTTGTTTTCAAAATCAATGAATCAAATCAGATGAAATTCGAAGAGTATGTGGAGTAAAGGTATGGCTTTATGAATATAGCGCAAACTTTCATTTTGTTTTAAATAATTTTGAAACTATAGCTCCAAGGATTGCATTTTTGGGGACACGCTGTATATTTCTCATTTAAATAATACCAAGCTTAATTTTCAATGGCAAACACTTTTTTTGCCTGAGATGTATGTTTGGCTGCCTGTTTTTTTGGCAGTTGGAACTCAAGTATATAATTATACTCCCCGCCTAAAAAATCTGAACGATATAAATTACTGTATTAAAAAGGTATGTAGGTGAATTATAATAATAAATGACAGGAGCGTTGTTCGCGTAATGTGTTTGCTTATTGACCTGTGTCCGTAATGCATTGATAACGAAGCATGATGTGGAAGTTTGAGAGATTTATCCAGCTGGCTTGGCGCGTTTATTTGAAAGCAAATTTGAGCACGTCGATGGCCATTTCAACATCGTTCGGATTTTTTAGGCGGGGAGTATAGTAAAAGAACTTGAAAGGCAAAAATCTTGATCGTATCTTATGTAACAATTTCTTCTGAATAGCACTCTCAATGTTCTTACAAATCAAGTTTTTTTGCACGAAGCAGTTTCATCCTCGAGCGACTGCTCGCCTTTTCCAAGTCTTTCTGGTGTTCCTCTCGTACCGACTGGTCTACTGGTCTCCCCAATATAAAACTTATCACAAAGAAAATTCACCAGAAAGAATAGAAAGGAATCACCTTCTCACAGTGTAACTTGTCAATAAATAATTCATTTTGTGTGTACAGCTAGCCAGCCAATCAACAAGCATTAGAACAGACACGCCCCTGTTGAATACATTGTACTTCTATTTCAAGCATGATAGAAAGCCTATTTGGAAACCAAATTTATGAAAAAGTGTTGACTTTTATTGAAACCACTTTGACTTTTTCTGTATGTTGAATAGTTGTACTACATAGTAGTACTATTCAAAAATGCCGACGCTCTCCTGGTTAGACGGACACCCTAACCAAAATATCACTTCCTGTTTGTGGATAAATGCAGAGTTTGATTTTACCATCCTGTATGTTCACTGGAACAAGCCATGAGTAGTATATTTGCTTTTCTATTGTTAGTGAAAAGCGATGAATAGGCCATGTTTAAACAGCGTGACATAATATTGATTTTGTAGTACCCGGTACTCACAAGGTCAAGAGGTGAATTGACCTATCTGTTCATTATTTTATGTGTCATACTTTAAAAAAGAAATAATATTTATAATTTATACTTTATAATATCTGCTTGTGAAAAAAATCCTATCGGCCTTCAAAAATTTTAAGTATTTCTGTATTACAATTCCAGTAAATTTTGATAGGTTTTTTATATTTTCCATTTTGAGAAAACAGTAGTGTACGAGGGTGTGCAGACACAGGGCACTCATTTTATTGATAGTACACTGACCATTTATCACTGTGCTTCTGAAATCAATAAGTCAGCCATACCGATCACATCGCCAGGGAGAACCATATTATCTATTAGGAGGGGCAAACATTTTAACAAACATTGTACCAACTGAACACAACGATCGTGAGAACGTGATGTCAACATCGATGATGACTTTGCATTTGCCCCCAGGCCCGTCAACAGTCATGACTTGCACCACCGACCCACCCAACCACCCCCCCCCCCCCACCACCAGCACCTCGGCAAAGTCTCAATCGGGACATCGGCAGTTACACTCTTTATCCCGATGAAAAAATCGAATTCTCGCGGAAGAGCACTGGATGAATCCATCTTCTGAAGAAGCCATCACAAGATTGCATAGTATAATAATATGTGAGTAAGATGTTGGATTTGACAATCAAAACATCACCACTAATTTTTTTCTATAATCCTAAAACTCTCTATTTGTGAATTGATAGGGCTACTTTCATATCTTTGAACACGTGTGTTTTCTTCCTTTTAAGCTATTTTTCATTGGGACACATAATGTATGCCAATTCTACACTGTTAACGGTCACCTTGACCAATTCCAAAACCACCTACCTCAAAACTACGGATTGAAACTCCTGAATAACTAGAACATACACTGTGAACTTGATTACAATTTTTACAAAAACACAGTATTTATTTTAAATGTGTGTTTACTCAATCTCGATTTATAACATCGATTAGGCATCAATAATCACAGATGAATCTCATACTAAAAGTTGTTAATTAATGAACTACTAAACTTACTACCGGGTGTGGTGCCGCGACGCGGGCTGCAGCGAGATGTACAATTTTACGAGCCGAACTTACAAAATAGTCCTGGCGAATGTTCCAGCGTACACTCTCCAATTTCCAATAGTGACGTTTCCACGGACGACTTGTCCTTACTGAAGAAAACCGGCTCCTATGACTCCCGAAGCTTTGGAGGTCGAATAAATATAAAGTCCAAAGGGCTGTAGCTTGTTTATCCTTGGATAACTCATAGGCCACGAAATACGGAACCGAACACGCCTACACAATCGGACGAAACGGATGGACTGAGAATACTATACATGTCCAACACCCTACAAGACTATGTTTGACGGCGATTACTGTCGCTGACAACATTGAAGCAACTAATTGTCACTATAGCTCTGCTAATACTTTGGAGCCTGATGGTATGTAACTCTGACTTCATCTTCTTAACTCACCAGGGCTTTATATATCCTCCCAAAAGCA